>JAHWFP010264738.1:68276-102879 GCA_023313725.1 Lithobius niger
CCCAATATTCGAAGCAGACGACCGGTCGTTACGAAGTAGTGATCTGTGTTGTTGTGGAGCCTGAAGATGATAGTCGCCTGAGCCATTCCACCTCCAGGACTGCTGACTATCGAAAATTTGCGGAAATTTGTTGTTTTTTCGTGTGATTGTGAAAATAAGTGTTGATATAAGGTGATTTTTCAACTTTAACCGGACTTATTCCCTGAAGGGAAATAGCATACTGAATGCTGCAAAACCATGTAGTGTAAAAAAGCCCAATGTATGGAACCAAGCATCTTTATTTAAATACCAATGAAGCAGCTGCTTGTGAAATAATCAATAATTGCTTTGACGATGGTCAATGATAAACGAGTGCGCATTTTGTCTCGTTTTCGACATTCACTGTGTTTGAGTGAATGTTACAAAACCGTATCATACAGGTAAGCCAACATTCAGTATAATGGATGTAAGTGCTATAAAAAAAAGCAGAGAGATTCATACATTTAAGTTAACCAACTCTTCCAGATGAAGCAGCCTGAAACAACTTAGAATTAGCTGGAAGAAGCTTGGAAACATTTCAACACTGCCCTGGAAGTCCATTTGTGCATACACCTTTTCATCTCATTGGCTGCCAATTTCGAGCAAGCTGTTTAATAAAGCAATCAGTCAGCACTTTGAATTACAAACTTTTAACATAAGAACTCAGTCGATAAAGGAGCTGCCACTGAAATGAGTAATACAGTGGTATGATTTTTAACTATAATGGGCGCACATTACGAGTGGTTAAAATTGTTTCAGGCAATTCTTGTGCAGTTGCCATGGTAACAGTGGTTTACCAAGCCCTGTGCACACAACAATGGTGGCGATTACACACACATCAGCGATTGTTGCCACCAATTTGGGAGCAGTTCAACTCTGGTCTGGAAGTCCTCATCTATGAAATAAATTACAAAAAAGAACGCCTAGTGTGCCGTAAAAAAAAGGGTTATATGATTGAAGTTTCACTTGTTAACATGTACACGGATAAAAAACTGATTTTCTTGTTGCCTTGAAAATATACATTACCTTTTTTATAGCATTTTCCTTCTCAAAATGCTGTTTAATCTAGAGAAATTAAATCGAAGATGTCCTTCCGGTTCACTACCTACTGTGCAGGTTACCTTTTCTTCTCTACCGTCGCGCTGTTCACATCGCTCCTCGACTATTTTTCGTCCTCGTTCTCAGCATTATGCCGCGGACGAAGGTCGCTCCTAAGGACGGCTCCATCCTACCCTGCTCCTCACTCCGCTTCACCAGCTTCGACGGACCCGTCCCCTGCAGGTATGGTTGAAGTTTTGGAGATGTCTGCGGATCGTGAATCACTCGATTCCGCTCTTCCTCTGGCTCAGCCGTTCCTCTCTGAAGCCTCCGTTCCCCCCGCCACTACGGCCGGGACCTCTCCGTTCCCTTGCGGACAGACTGTCCGTTCACAAGACGTTTGTTCCATCAGTGATGAACTTGAGAAGGCAAAGGAATATTATGCTCCCTTATTCCTTCAGCTAAAAGCTCGGAAAATTGCAGCCAATTTGACGTCCTCCTCTGCTCCGCAGCTGACACCACTGGATTTGTCACTGTCCCTCGCTGCCGCCGTCCCTCGATACTGCCGTTCCCTTAGTTCCAGGCCAGGGTGGCTTATGTCATCCTTGCATTTGGGCGGTGCGTGGACCAGTTTCGATGGACAACGTTCCTCTTCCTCGGCTCCCTTCCCCACTGCACATTGCTTCTGCACTGCCTTCTTGGATTGGGCCGTTTCACCGCTTACTGTCGGCTTGCACCTTCCTTCCCTACAACATTGAATGCTGTTGTTTAATCAAAGGGGTATGATATCCCTCCACGCCGTGACCATCTGCACATCCTACTGTGCAGCCCTCTTTTTTGTTATATACTCTGACGATGCAGTCCGCTCGTCTTCCCTCGACCTTCGTCCTTTGCGGCTGTGCTACACGCTGCCCCTCAACTGATCCAATCCTCTTGTCCACCCTCAACCTACGTCTCTTCGAAGCATTTCCGAGGCCTGTTATGGCCTCGGATGGTTTTGTATACTTCACTCGTCCATTCCGGCCTCCAGGTTCCTCATGTCATCCCTCACTCCCCCTACTAGACTTCAGTCTGGTAATGGGGGAATGAGTGGGGGTGGGGCACACGTGCACCCCTTAGGAACTCCAGCATCTTACTACAAACGTAGATCATTTTTCGTAGGACGTTCACGACCACGTGACCACCTTGAAGTCTTCCCACTCCATCCTCTTCATGGATCTGCCGGTCCTTAGGACCAGCTGCTTCACTATCCTCTCCTGCCACTGACCTTCTGGATCCCCCGGTTGAAGCTTCGCTCCCGACTACCTCTACTCAGCTCTTAGGAGCGGATCGACAGAGGACCGATCCATCCTCTCTTTGCACTAGGATGCTTCAATCTTCACAGGCGTTACACCGCCGTTCAGGCCGTTTTCCTTTCCATCGCCCCTTAATGGTCCGACAACCACCAAAAAAAAAAAAAAAACAGCCTGTCCCAATTCTCGACACCTCCACATCCTACTGCACCTGGTCGTCTGCTGGTTCCGCCCGCATTCATACCTCCAGGAAAAGGACATAAGCTCTCAAGACACGCCATTCCGGTTCAAACACCTGTCAATTCACTTCACAAGCGCTCCTCTACATCGGTCCTCCTCAGCCTGCAGCCATTCTGAACCTGCGTTCTGCCTGCACGAATCAGTCTACAGTTCCCCAAGCCCTATTTCCGGACTTTGGATGCGTTCTTCATAGGACGCTTTTCATACTCCTCCCATTGCCCCTCGTTCCCCTGCTCAGTGGGGGGGGGGGTTTCTTACTCCCATTCGGAACAATAGCATCACGTTCCTCATCACCCTTCATGAACATTACTTGGGTTTTGTCTATAAGGCAGAGACAGGAAAGGACGCTTCCCACCACATTAGGTAATGTATTTTCTTCTTCCCCTAGAATCACCAGCATTTACTATTGCTCTCTTGTCACGGACAGCGTTCCGTTCCTCACAGTTGGTCCACCTCGACTCCGAACCAGCACCCTGACCTTTCAAGACCTTCTCTCCCGTAAACCTCATCCGCTCCCAAGAGGAGAGCGTTCCTCCATCCCACGTTTCGCATCCCGCGGAACAAGCATTCCTCCATCCACGTTTGCATCCCACGGGACAAGCGTTCCGCCATCTCGCGTTCCTCATCCCACAGAACGAGCATTCCTCCGTCCACACTCTGCATCCTACGGAACGAGCATTCCTCCACTCACACGTCCCACAGTACCATTGTTCTGTTGCCACAAGCTAAGGGAACGCCTTGGGATGGTTCCTTACCCACGCTCCTTACGAGAAGAATTGCCAGAATCGCTTAATAACGTTCCGTCCCGTCCTCCAAGCCGGTTTAACCTAAGGACGATTGGTAGGTCACAAAACCGCTAGACCCTGATCCACCTCCAGTGTCACATTCCGCATTGTCCTCTCCATCTCGTTCCCAGGGATGAGGACATAGCCGTTTAGCCGTTCCTTGGACCGTCTCTCCCCTCCAGACAAACAACAACGTTCCTCCTCTTGTCCTCGCAACCGGGGACGCGATAATTACTGACGCTTCACCTCTCCCACAAGAAGTAAGGGGACGTCTTCGGTTCCATGTCAAAGCTTGGCAGAGGATAACCTTCAAATCAATGATTCTTTCAATAATTTTAAAAGGCTTCAAGCCAAAGTTTTTACAAAAAAAAAAAAAAAAAAACCTTTGTGCAGGACCCAACTTAGGAACTAGTAGAACCAACCCCACTAAACGAGCGTTCCTCCTGCCACGCTCCGCATCCCATGAGACGAGCGTTCCCCCACCCCTACGTTCTGCATCCCACGGAGCGGGCACTCTTCCATCCGCATCCCACGAAGCGAGCGTTCCTCCATCCACTTTCTGCAACCTACAGGGCGAGCGTTCCTCCTTTCACGACCTGCATTCCACAGTACCATCATTCTGATACTACAGGCTAAGGGGAAACCTTTACACGGTTCCTTACTGACCATGGACCTATGCCCCATTCTCACCTGTCCCCACCATCAAGATATCTGCATCCATGCCTTCCTAGCCGACTGTCTTTTACCCCGTCACCACCAGTATCAGCCTATACTTCGTCTTGGCTTGCTTCCATCCCTAAGCGTCACCGTCCGTCCATCGAGGTCGCTGGCCCCTGTACAATTCCGGGTAATCCGCCTCCACGATCCGTTCCGTCAGTTCCTTTAAGAACTCTGCCCATTCCTCCTGCGGACAACAACATTGATTCTTATTACTCACTTGACCCGTCCCTTTCAGATCAACCTGGCTCTCCGTTCCAGGGTAGCATGATCCATCGGGGATTCCACTTCCTGAGCAGTTAAAAACTATTAAAGGGATCGTTCCGGACTGCTTCCTACAAATGCCTTCCTCCACCTCCGACCCGGTCTCCAAGAACCGTAGCCTTGCTACTAGTTTTGGCTTTGACGTGCGTGACTAACTCCCGCACTAGCCTCCTTTGTTGGGACAGTCAACAACACTTCTCACCACACTACTCAGAACCGGCGGCATCCTCCTCGGTAACAGAACGCCTCTCGAATTGGATAAGGATCCACCTCCACCTCGTCCAGGCCATGAAAGTTACTACTCCCGTCCCATCGGAGCAGGGACGACCAATCCAAGAAGCTTGACACTTCTCCTCAGTCAGAATTCCTCACCGCTGATACCAAACTAGGTTTCGGCTCCACCCTCCATCTTCCTTGACAAGCTGCGGTTCCTGTTTCGTCATACGTGACAACGACTGCATACTACGCCTTAGACTACATGCTGCGGCCCAATCGGATGTCCTCAGCACTGCCGCTACCACGCTGTGTGAAAGACTCTACACGGATCCTCCTCCTGAGGACACCCGCCAACTGGCGTTCGTCATCAATCAGATTCTTAGGAAAGCTTGTTTTGCTACCTACCAAGCCACAGAAAGGGACTGTTTTTTCCTGCCTGACTACGCTGCAAAACACTGACCCCACAAGCATCGTTCCGTGCTTAAACTCAAAAACCCGATGAAAGGACTCATCCCTTCATCATCCCGTCCTTATCCACCATCCTAGGGGACGAAGAGGAGTGACCCTTTGTCCCGTCCGGGCAATTCGATTTTACGTAAAGGCATCCAAGCCCATCCGCCGAGGACGCTCCCAACTTTTCCTCCCCTTTAGCAATAAGGTTGGCACCACTTCAATCTGCATGATCGCCACCTGGCTAAAGAGTGTCGTCGTCCAAGCCTACGAAGCACTTGACATAAACTGTGTCTCTGAAGGCATCAGAGTAACGGCCCACGCTCTTTGTGCAATTTCCACATCCTGGGCTCATTACAGCAACATCCCCATCACCGAAATTGTGGAGGCTGCTTCCTGAAGACATCCCACGGTCTTCATATCCCATTACCTCCGGGACATGTCCCATCAAGCTGAGGGACTTCAACGTATCGGGTCTTTTATTGCTGCTCGACTATACTTTAACCCCGTTTACACACTGAATTTTCTGTGAAGGGAACCAGTCGCTACCTGAGGGGACTTGAGTCAAATGGCACCCGCCGCCTTGACAAAGTCTATGGGATTGCTATAAAAAAGGTAATGTATTTTTTCAAGGCAACTAGAAACTCCAAAATACCAGTATTACCTGGTTGAATTTGGTTTCTATTGCCTGTTGAAAATATACATTACCTTGGTCCCGCCCTCCTCCCTTCTTGTCGCCATTTGGGCACAATAGAGGTCCGAAAAGGTGAGTTTACCGCTCCACTTCGGCTTTTATATGGTGGAGGTAGCGAACCGGAAGGACATCTTCAATTTAATTTCTCTAGATTGAACAGCATTTTGAGAAGGAGAATGCTATAAAAAAAGTAATGTATATTTTCGACAGGCAATAGAAATCAAAATCAACCAGGTAATACTGGTATTTGGAGTATTTTTAATTGAAATTATCAAATGTACAATTAAGAAAATTGATCTGTTTAAGTGCTGTTGTGCTTACATAAAATATATGATTGGTAAAGAACAACAGCACTTAAACAGATGCAATTTTCTCAATTGTTCATTTCATTATTTCAATTAAAAATCACCAATTTTTATCCGTGTACATTTGAACAAGTGAAACTTCCCATATAACCCATTTATTTTTTACGGGTCACTTGACGTTTTTGTTTGTAATCCGTGTACCTTTTTTACAGCTATGGCGTCGCGCTACAAAGGTTTATGCATGCAGTCGATTGTTCCTGCCCACTTTGAAACAATTCAGCTCAGCTCTGAAAGCCTGAATCTTCGAAATAAATACGCCATTCTATCGTTTCTAGCTGCCAATTTCGAGGCCGCTCGAAATTAACTACGTTGCTTACTTTGGTTTAAAACTTATCCGTTTAGCTGAAATACGGATTCTTTCATTTTACCCTTCAACAATCAACCTTGTAGCAAAGACATAACACGTGCACGAAGAATGAATCTGGCGTTTGCTGGGGGCAAAGTGCCCTAATTATAACAATGGTTAAAACAATGAAAAACAATGTAACTACGAAATGGCTCGACCAATTGAAAAAGTGGTCTCTGTGAGGATGAAGCCCAGGAAAATTTCTGGCTTAGATCACGTTTCAGATTTTAGGTAGGTGCAGTAGTTTTTTTCTGAAACCTTGTCACACAAGAACAACAACAACAAGTGAACAGTTTTCAAATTTATGTGTGGCTCCCTATGTTTATTGTTGCACTGAATTTGATAAAAGTTGGCATAAATATACCTTCCATACCTATCTGCCATCTGGCCAAGTTTGGAAATATATTGAATAGGAACGGAGAAATTAATAGTTGTAGTTTTGTGCAGTTTTGCTGGAAAAAGTACTTCAATCGTATATATACACGGCTGTCGCCGTGTATATGTGTTTCCATAGTATCATGCTAGCAATTTAGGATATTAACTGCTTATTAGCATGTCGGACCGGCAGAGCTTATTAGAGTTTGTTTACGCACGAGAATTTTCAGGAAATTGGATATCAGGATGAGGGGCTAACAATGTCAAAATGTTACAATGATATTAGCACAGCCGGCAGGAGGCGAGGTGCACAAGCTAGGATTACAATTCCTTCAAACAAGATGAAACGATGCTTGAGAGCCGGGAAAGTAACATCGTTGTTGCATCTCGTTAGAATTAACGTTGTTGGCAAGAGAAAGGTTAATTAGTTTTTGAGGAGTCGCGCTTTTCGTCTTAGATGGTCTCCCAAAAATGCTTGCAGTTGTGGAGCTGAGAGACAGTTGAGCATTTCTTGTTTGTTTGGTCCCATCTTCAAGTGTTGCGGCATTCTTTCCTGGTTAGGTTTAACATAAGTACTGATTTGTGATTGGCTCTAGGTGTTTTTGCTGTATAGGCTTAGAATGATTGCTTCTTTCTGCCAGGCATCTGGCAGCGCAGTTTGAGCCGATTCAGAGGAAGTGACTTGAGGTTAGAATGGTTGGCTATGTACTGGTTGTGACGGTTGAGTTGTTTATTTGCCTTTAGTATGTAATTGTAAGCGCATGGCCGTGGTCCTTACTGCTCTGAAATAAAAATCGTAAATCCTTAATTCGTTGCTGTGAACCAAAGTAAAACGATCCAGGTTTTCGCTTAAATCTTCTAGTTTCAAACCATAGGGTGCTAAGTCTTAAATTTTGGCATGCTAGAATGACTTAATCAGTTCTTCAATGCGGACTTTGGATAGCCAGGCGGATTGTTTCCAAGTTGTTTTCCTTAATTGTTAAGTGTGATTACTATAACTACCTTGCAACAATGAAGAATCAACTATAACTCGTGCTGACACACACTAAATCTAGACACGCTAATGTGTTGCCATCAAGTAGTAAACACAGGATGAAGCATGGTAGGAGCATGCACATATGTATGTATTTATAATGCCCCTTTTTTTTACAAACAATATTGGATGGAGAATGGTCATACACTTAACCAACCGAACCGTACCAATGACAATAAAAAAGAAGCGAAAAAACACCAACAAATTAACTGAACAAAAAATGGAATCAACTATAACAGAGCTGACGCATACTAAATAGTCACATGGTAGTGTATTGCTATCTACAATAGATGGAGACATCAGGGGCTGATAATGACATAAATATACAGCATATTTGTGGTGCCCTTTTTTTTACAAACAACATTTGGTGGAGAATGGACATAAACATAATAAATCAGACAGTAGCAATCACAATAAAAAAAGAAGCAAAAAAAGGTAACAAATTAACTACACAAAAAAACGGCTTTGCCGTTTAGAAAAAAACATTAAAGCTTGTATTCTCATGAAACTCACAGCTGTGAAAGTGCGGAAATAAAAATAAAAGATTAGCATTCACTTGAACGAAATTAACTATAATTTGAAGTCAAATTCCAGGAAACAAAAATTGCAACATACCAAGCTCCGTGCATATGCATACATGTACATAATTAATTAAACAAAACAGATGGCTATATCACACATTAAAAATGCATACAAAATACAAACTTATGCACGCTCATAAAACAACTAAAATCTAAACCCATAAACGCATACAAACAACTGCTATAAACAGCAAAATGCCTACAAAATGGAAATTAGCTAATCGCTTACACAAACCAAAACTAAAACAGTAACCAACAAACATAAACAAAAAATACTCTCTTAACAAGGAGTCTACACAAGATGAAATGCGCATGCGAAATACACATACAGCTACTCACATAAAATGCATCTAAAATATAAACAACAAACACAGACAAATAAAAAAAAATACCTTTATAATACATAAATTAAGCATACATTTCGAACACAATTACATTCACTCTCTAACATAACCGAAAAAGTAAAAACAATCTTTGAATTGGAATTCAAAGTATAGTTCGTTTCATTCAAGTGAACTCGAATCTTTTTTTTTTACTTGTGCACCTTCACAGCTTTGCGTTCCATGGAGATATCATGTTTTTTTTTTGTTCAGTTAATTGATGTTTAGTCTAAAACTAAGCTTTAACTGAAACTTTTAACTAATTCCTTCATTGTGTTCACCATGAAAATTAACAAAGAAGGAAGCCAACAATTGCGTACGTAAGTCCAGACATGGTTTATATACACCGGAATTGTCGTCAATTTTGAGACAATTGTTATTCGCATTGTTAGCTATTATATTCGTTGAGTACTCTCCTTATACTTACTAAAATTGTGTAGATTTTAATGTATAATTTGGTGTAATAACGTCTGTATATATATATATATGGTAATAGGGTCCTTGTGCATGGTGTATTATAGAAATCAGATGTTGGAATATGTTGTAATGCCCCACCTTAAGTTTGTGGACCAGAAAATAAATCATGATGGGGATGTTAGGGTACATGCAGACTCTTCTAAAGTAAAAGCTCCTTATATAATCCGATCATACACATTATATATTTGTGTATGCATTCACATTCAATAATTAATTAATTGAGAAAATAAACTCGGGACAAACATTACTCCAACACGTTACGGATAGATTCACGTTACGGTTCATCCGACACGTTATGGTTCATCCAACACGTTACGGATAGATCTTTCCCAGTTCATGTTGACAGGGTGAGGAGTAGGATGCTTTGTTGTTTAAAAAAATCTCTCTCATTTTACTCTGGTAAGAAACAAATTGTTGTTTCTATTTTAGCTTTTGGACCATGTGTTTTTGTGAAAACTGTAACAGTTTGTAAATATGTTTTTTTTCAGTGTGTATGTGCCTGATGACGGCCCCCAAGTGTGGGCAGAAATATTGCGTTTTTTAAAATTTGTGTGCCAAGGATGTATTTTATGGAGTCGACCCATAATCACCACTCATTTTTCAGTTCATGTTATGTTTTTTTTTTAACTTAGTCAGCTTCTTTTAACTTTATTTTTTAAAAATTGTTTAACTTAGCTTCTCGTTTTGTTGACTAAATGTTTTAGCTTGGATTCAAAACCAACCAGCAAGGACTTCCAATAACCAATTGACGTATTATGCAGTATTCTAGTGTGGCCTATTGTTGCTGTGCTTATATTGTGTGGTGCACACAATGTAAGTACTGCAACAAGCCACACTTAGAATACTGCATCGTAGCTCAATTGATTATTGAAAGTCCTTGCTGGTTGGTTTTGAATCCTTGCTGGTTTAGTTTTGTTGCATTTCTTGGTTTATTATGTATTACGTGTGAGGTGTACATATGCATAATAAACTGTTTGTCGACATGGTTAACTTCATTGTAATTAAATAAAACAGTTGGCTTGTGGGGTAGTGTCAATGTCTGTTTAGGGCTTTAGGATGAAGATGCTGACAAAATTAATGCAAAAGCCAAGTGTTTTTTTTTTTAATGTAAATGTTGTTAGCTAAAGGTGGAAAAAACTCGTAGTATGAATTCTATGCCACAGGAAGATGTATGTGACATTAGTTTTATGTGTATATATGGTGGCACTACACAACTTCATTCTAATCATAAGTTTGGCAAAACCGTTGCTTTTCATTCTTGCAATTTGTTTTATGAGCTGCGTAAAATGTGTCATAATTAATCTTGTTAAAAAATGCTCTATGGCAACTGGCATGTTTTGACTGGAAAATAAAAAAAAAAAAAGATTGTAAATCATCGACCTTCAGATCTCTTCTTTCATTTTTTTCCACAAGGATTCACGTGTTTGGCAAAGGTTCGTGTCGTTGACTCACGGTGGTACAGAATTATCCTCTTAGGTGGTAAGTTTTTGTGTTGCCAAAAAAAAGGCGTCCAAGGGTTCTGTCGGGGTTAGGTAAAAAACCTTGACAGCTTCAAAAGCACAATGACACAAATTGGCCCCCAGCCAGATTAAGAGTTTTTTTTGTGTCGGTGAATTTCACCTCCAGCAGCTGGGATGTTGAGACTTCCGAAAGGAAGTAAATTGGGCAAAACAAAATGAAATATTGAATGAAAGGCCAAGCAAAAACAAGACTGCCAAGATAGCTAAAGTTGGTGTCTAGCTATCCTTAACCCTCTGGGTACTTGAATTTGTATTATCGGCTCTACATTATACAAGCCTTAGTACCGTGAGGGCCCTATGGGTACTAGAAACTGATCATTTGCTCTACGTTATAGACATTTGAATTAAGAAAACGAAGCCCTCTATCCATTCGTGGCTGGAGTTTATTCTTCGCATGAGGTCAGTGGGGCTTCCCTGTATTATTGTTCGGTTATAAACAAATGCTTTGTTCTGCCCTAAACTAGAACTGCTTTCAGTATGCCTTTGCTCAATTTTTTTTACATTAGCTTTTAGACGTCATTCTTTATTTTCACTAGCCATATCGTTCGCTTTGCTCACTCCATTGGCGTTGATACATGCTTCCTGTAATTTCTTTAATTCCAAGAGCATCACAAAATCGATGTACTGATTTTTTCGATGCAAGCTAATTGCGATTTATTGCTCACAGTTCGTCCATCATATTCCTTAGGACACTTGCATTTCATGGATACTGCTTATGACATCATCGTTTCATCAGGAAAGTTTGTTTATGCATAATAAACTTTTCATGAAGAAACTATGACGTCATGAACAAGCATCAAAAGGGTCAAAAAAACTTTGATGTTATGTTTGCAGTTTTTTTTAGCGTTTTTGAGGGTCATAAAATTAAATTACAGCGACAGAAATAGGCCTAACGATTGCACAATTTAATTATCTTTCATTTGGTCCTACTCCCATCTGTGTAGGTGCCTTGGTTCAGGATTTGAGGTACACACACATACACACCCACACACATCATATGTTTTTTAATTATTTTTGCTACTTGTAAATTCAGTAGTGGTACTTCTGGATTCTATGGAGTAGCAAGCAGTTACACTGGAAAACACGCAAATTTCACGGGATGTTAAAGTTGTCCCTCTCTTCCGTTCATCTTCATCAGGCGGTTGTTTGGTTGTTAAGACTTTTTGATCCTACATCAGTCCATTGATTTACATTGGCAAATACAATTAAGAAATTTCTAAAATTTGAAATCTTACTTACCAGATGTAAACAAATGGAATGATGTAATCAAAAAGTTCTAACAGTCAAACAACAACCTGATGAAGTTGAATGACAGGGACGGACAATTTTAACATTCAGTGGTTTATTGAAAAGACATTTGTAAAGACACACCAATAAATGTCTTATGTATTTCATAGATTGGTTTAGATTGGTATCAACTGTCCCACCTCAATCTCTGGCGTAAAAGACAACTGCTACGATACAACGTGCTCATGCTGCATCTTTCTTTGTCAGAAATATATTTACCGGTATCTTCCAGTGGATTAGAAGGGGTTTCGTTGTTGTACTCGTCTGCCATTAATAATTGTTGCAAATTTAGATTTAGAGATACTTGTAAAGGAGTCCCAGAAACACTTGCTGTTTCAATGCCACACTAGGTAGGGAGATAGTGCTTTTGAAATATCCCTGGAAGAAGGACTTAGTTGCGGAAAATAAGTTCGTATGCTAAATTTTAGAATCTTGGTTATACAGGACGGAAAAGCCAATGGTTAAGTAAATGAATCTTCCACGCTGCCTGAATTATTCAAACTAAAATGTAAGCTCCTTTCCTTCCGACGATTTCGGTTCACTTCTCATCATTAATAGTTGTTGTGAGTTGAAGCGAACAGACAGTAACCATTGTTGTTACTGATTCCTCTTCAACAGTTGCAATTCCTATATTCTACAAAGTTAATTCTACTGGAAGTGAATGTGGTTGACAAAGCTATACAGTATTTTGGTTGTAATATTTTAGTTTCATTACCTTGAAGTAATGAAAATAAAAGTGTCAGGATCTAAAACAAATGAGACATACATCTGCCAATATGTTCTGTGCATTATATTTTAAACTTTCATTCTTTCTTTTTAGGCCATGAGTCACGGTCTTTCATTCGAGATCAACTATTGCCCGGCCATCAGAGACAGAACTGCCAGGCAGAATACCATTTCTAATGCAGGATCTTTAGTTGAAGTCTGCAAAGGAAAAGTAAGAAACTAATTTATCAAGTATACACTAGCTTGCAGTCCATCCAAAGACAGGTGGATTTAATTAAAATAATATTTCTAAAATCCCAGGCTCCTTTTTGGTGGGTCTGATTGAATTACTATCACATTCCTCTCTCCCTTCTTCCCCCCCCCCCCTTTCCACATTCTCATAATTCTCTCAAATTGCTTAGCTCCATTTTTGAAAATTCCGTAACGGCTTCTACTCTGAAAGTTCGTCATTCTTGATAATTCGATTGTTGAAAACAGATTGTTACACACATTTTCAGAATCAAATTACAGTACCAGTATTCTTGTAAATTTTCAACAGACCGACGACGTCTGTCTTCATCAGGCCTAACCTACACAACTCAAACTTTTGTCAACTACATCACCACCGTAGAAATCAGCGTTCGAAACCTGCGCTCATTCATGGCGTGGCCTCCTATATTTATCGTGCTGGTTCATCCACTGCTTCGTGAGTCGCTTGGAAAATTTATCTTTAAAGAGGAAACGAATTCCTAGATTGGATGGACCTTGAGTGTTCATCAAAACGGCGTCATTTTTAACATTTCTCTTGTGGTGTCAGATGCATGAATATGTATTTTATTTTTTTTTTGTTTGTTAATTAACAACCCAGACTTTGAACAGTTTTACATCTTAGTTATTTTTGGAAGTTTTACATTGAATTCATCTTACTTCTTTGCCGCCCCCCCCCCCCAAACACCACCCAACCTACCTATTAAAGCCACATTGTACACAAGATAATGTAATAGTGTTTACAATACAATACTGGAAAATTCTGAAATAGGGCTACACGTGAAAAAATTATCATGATGGAAATATTCGCATGGATAGGAAATACAGAAATTTCTTCCAGCATTACTCAAATGTTACTTTTAGCATTTGAATTTTTGCTTTTGGCAATTTAATTTTTGTGTGATTGAATTTGTTAATTTTAGCCTAACCCATCTAGTATTAAGCTCAGATCGCAACTTGTCGACTAGACATTAATTTATTGAATTCCAGCACTTACTAGAAAATATGTGCTAATACTATTGCAAGGGAAAATTTTTAAACCTATAGAAGAGTGAACGACACTCCATATAACAATAAGAACGATCCGATCGTCTGAACCATCTCTCTCTTAGTCCCTAATAAAGACTTCTCAAGACCGATATGAAAGCTACATAATTGTAGCCATAACTCCATCAGTCAGAGGAAATGTTGTTGCCTTTAATGGAAAGGGAATAAATTGAAAGGCAAAGATTCAGATAATCAGGTAAATGAACAAGCACAAATATCTGCAAATGTGTTTATTTTTGTTTACCTGCTTACCTGAGTTCTGCCTTGCATTTATTCCCTTTCCATTAGGGGTAACAACATTTCCTGACTAATGGAGTTTTGGCTATGCAGCTTTCATAGCGGACTCGGGAATTCTTTATTATGGCCTTGAAGAGACACTAGGAGAGCCTGAGTTGTCATCTGCAGTTTGTTGGATCGATTCCAAGTCATAAAACATCAATAAAATTTAAGTCCGTAATAATAAAGGCTTATGAATATTCGATATTTTTAGTGTATTCTTTTGCTGTTGTGTTATTGTGTTTAGTTTGTTCCTATATAACTTAGTGATTTGCGTATGTTATTAACCATATAGAAGTTCGCCAATGCAAAACTTGGTCAAGGCTCCAGCTTACGTGCTTTGTGTACAAATTTAAAAAAAGTGTTGCAGCCTTCTTTTAATGTTTCAGTAAGGTCAGGATATTCTGATCTAAAATAAGTTGGCACACACATCAACCCATTTTACCCCTTAAATGCCAGTTCAAGTGTTGTGTTAGGGTCGGTATTTTAGGGATAAATCCCACGATCGTTTGGTGTTCTGAAATATCGACATCCCCCCAGCACAGTATGTGATCTGGTATTTAAGGGGTAAAACGGGATGATGTATGTGTTAAATTAGTTTAGGTCAGTCCTTGTTCTGGACCTTTATCGTGACCTTGTTCGCAAACACACGCTATTTGTAGTACGTATTTTTCTATTTGTATCATTTTTACCTGGCAATCAATACGTTATCCATTCTGCTGGCCTTTGGTTCCCAGGAATCCTCCCAAACCTCACTTATTGTCATTAGATTTCATTATGTGATTTTTGCGGGGAAGGGAGTGGAGCATTTGGAATGGTTGTCAAAGCATTTCTGTAATTCTTGACATGAATTATTATTGGTAACGTGAAAGGAAGTATTACATTACTATTTTCTCCCTTAAAAATGAATGTTGTGGAATTGTTGCTAAATAACTATTATTTCTTTAATTTTAGAATATCATTCTTTCAAGTGGAGCCATTAAGGTTAGTTTACCTTACCCAAGCCATCTGTTATACATAATGTAGCTGAATTTGAAAAAAAAAAGTGCTGCGAAAAGTATTAGCCTTTATTGAGAATTGAACTAAAATTGTTGCTTGTCAGGAACTAATTTAAAATTGCTAAATTAAAGGTCAAATGACAAATAACTCAACGTATAGCAAATCACTCACCTCAAATTACAACAAATCTGTCTCTGCGGTGCCATACACATCAAAGCCGTGTAGCCTGATTTATTTGTGTTGTCAGAAAAAATCTCCAATTTGTAGGGCTCGGCCACCGATATTATAGTATAGGTTCGGTATTTGTCAGAAGTATTTGTCAGAAAGCGACAAGGACGCGATGCGCATCCTTCTGAAGTGCTTATAAGTGGTCACGAAAAGGTAGTGATGATTGTTATATAGTATAAGGCTGGATTAAATTTTCATAATTTAGATATTTGATTTAAAAAAAAAAAACCTGTATATTCGGCTTCTTCTGTGGTTTAGACACACAGACGCGGACCAGTGTGAAGTGTGCACAAAAATGTATTGTGATAAGTGAAAAAAATGTGATTAGTGAAACCAGGAACAAATGAACATGCGAGCCCACTCTGAGCCCACTCTGTTCATTTGTTCCTGGTGAAACTTAGTTAAATACTGAAAACATGATTCACTTGCCGCCTCTCCCGGAACAAGCTGATTGAGTGACGAACCGAACGAAAAACATTGTTTGTTAGCCAGTGTACGCAAGAAAGCGCTGAAAGAAACTACATTTCCATGAGGAAATCATCATCCAGTTTGTTTCTTTTTAAAACAAGTCAAACTTCATTGCATGTAATTACACGAGGCGTGACTGAAGAAAATGAAAATCAGCATTTGTTAGCCACTGTGCTCACAAATTTGATTGAAGAAAATTAATTCGGTGAAGCATTGACATACACAGTCATGAGCGACCAAACTGTACCAATGTTGCAAGCAGTTATCCAACACCAGCCGTAGCACTGGCTTTTTCTAGTTGTTGTGTAAGGCTGGACTAAAATTTCATGCTTCAGAGATTTGATCAAAAAACCTACACATTTGGTCACTCTTTGATGTAATAAATACACTTGGCTTTATCTAGATTAGTATGCTAGAAAAATGTTTCTTCTGATAACTGATTAAAGTCGTCTTTGTATACACGTTATCAGTCATTCAACTTTAGATAAGAGGGCAACTCTTCAGCCAACGTACTGCAAATAAATGCTTAATTTATACGGCTAAAATTTGATAACTAGTAAAATTGTTTTGTGCATACCGATATTGGAAATTTCCTCGCCTTTAATGCCAGAAAAATGTTTTTTCTTTCCCAATTATCCTATTTCTTTGAATTACCATGCAAAATTAACCGTGCAATGGATTTGGGCAATCTGTGTATTGAAGGTGTGATGAATTGTACGGAAGTGGCTGGCGAGTCAGTACGTGAAGGTGGCACAAGGGCAAGCGCTACACAACACATTCAATGCCATCAGTTTTGCAGTTTGAATGTCATGGTGTCGAGGTTGCAGTTTGAATGTCGAGCACGCACTGCAAAGTTCACAGCTACGGTGTTTCATTCAGTAAAAGTTCTACACCTTGCCTGTCTCTTATTGTTCACCCATTACCTTTGCTCTTAAGTTTGAACACTAATGCAAAGTTATAGTCTGAGACAGAAAACTATTTGCGAACGGCAATGAATTAGAAGTCGGAACCGCTTCCTTTAAATCTGTTGCCTAACTCTGACAGCTTTGAGAGTAGCACTGCATTTGTTCATTTTTTCAATTAATAGTAATGGGGTTACTTTAAACTCACTGCCACTGCAAGTAAGTTTTCAAGTTTACAAAGTTTTAAAGTTGCATGCTGTAGAATTTTATCATGCCTGTGTCTGATTTTATATTCTTAGCTAGGGCTTTTGTTTGTACAACTCCATTTGTGTTCTAACAATAGGGTACGATAAGCAAGACTTTGACAAAAACACACGTAATCACGATTTTTTCTTTACTTTCAGGCAATAGAATTCCGTGGACCTTACGACGTCGCTAACTTGTATCCTTTTCCATAATTGCTGCAAATGTGATGGTGGTCTAAGAAGCTGTCGGTTTTATCTGAAACAAGAAACCAAGTTTTCAGTTCTGCTGTAGAAATTGTGTTGCTACTAGGTTTTTTGCCAAAAAAATTGAGTCATTTTAATCCATTACAAGTTATTAAAAACTTGTAAATTTTACTCTGTGTTCACTAGGAGATCTCTTCAGTTTAACTCTTTACTTCACGGATATTTACGAGAACTTTCAACGCCATTTCCTCGTGAAAATTGCCAATTTTAACACAATTGCACATTACAGTACAAAATTGTACTGTAAATTTTCAAATGTTTGTAAGTTTTTATTTTTAACTATAAAATATCCAGGCAGCTTCAATACCATGACTTAAAAAATGTAACTAAACTGCTTAATAATTATGTTTCAGTAATTTGAAATGTGGTAGACACAAGACACGTAAAAATGCATACGTTTGTGAATCGTGGAGAAGCGTATAAAAGCTTATACGTGAAGGAAAGGGTTAATTAAAAAAGTGGTTAGAATGTTGTACATTGTCAAAGCTAGAAAGAATGTTCTCTGTTAAATGAGAATGTTCTCTGCAATATGAGCTCACAATGTGTTCCATGTGTTATGGCACTGGCATAGCCTCAGTTTCTTTGGTCTCTGTTGTGTCTCCATATCTTGTTTGGTAATATGTATATGTCCTGTGTTCAGTTAGTTTGGTCATATTTTTCCCTTCACGTTCACAGCAGAATTATGTAGTTGGTTGAAAGAAGTTAAACATTGATAATGATTGCTTGTCAAGTGACTCTGTAATAGTGTCACAAATATGTTACAGTAATTTCCTGACACTTGTTTGACATATGGGTGTGGGCGTAGATGTCCTATCACTAATTACTAGCCAGCTAATTGATTTGTCTGTGGTGAAGGGTTGCCATTAAAAGAATTAGCTGGATTTGTAATCTGAATGTGGGAAGAACATCTATCAGAAACAAAGATTGTACTTTAGTATGAACTTAAAAACACAACATATTTTTTAGTTATGGGCCAAGCGAGCAAACACTATGTAAACATATCTGTCGGAAACTGTCATACTTAGATGTTCCATTTAACCCCATTGGTACCACTACGAACTTGTGTCAAAGTGTACTTAGTTTTGTGACACGATTTAGTCTCAGATCCTCTTCACATGGTGGCCAGGATGCAATTGGCTGTGCTTTGCTCGCTGTGCTCGGGTTCCCAGGGAGCCCTTTTCAAAGATTACTTTTTTCGTCGCTGGACTTAGTTATTTTCATTCTCGTGTCAGGCATTAGGGGCCATTCAAAAAATAGGTGGTCGGCCAGGGGGTGGGGGGGGAGGTCGGCCTTCGGCCACAATGGGGAGAGGGGGGTTTCCAAGTAAACCACGTGGCTATTGCATTGAAGGGAAAGCCGTTCAGTATCACCAATGGATTGGTGATTTACCGAACAAGTCTCTATGAATAGCATCTCACTCAGCCTTACATTGTTCTTGTATTGTTCCTATATCAACCTTAACGACTCAGCCCCAGTCAACCAAACTGAATTTCCCGCATAGTGGTGAAAGATACTGCAGCTTGTCGTAGAAATCTTCAACAACGTAAGACTGCGTTTCCCCTCACTCGTACTAAATTCATTTAAATAGTGTGTGGCTAAAATGTTGAGTGCTTCACTGGGACAATTCAAAGCAGCGATGGCCTAAGTAATGATGAACGTATTAGGTTACACTTTTCTACTTTCTGTCTCAGTTACAAATCTCGGACGAAGTTTAGTGTAACGGCCATTGCGGATAGCCAAAAAAAATTGGTGAAAATATTTTTCACGATGAATCAAACAGCTGCGTTCATTAAAAGCTAAAATGAAGTATGGGGCACTTTGTTGGGTTTCACATGTCGAACACTATCAATTCACCAAATTTGGTATGGTGCAATAACACAAATTTTATGTGAAGTGGTACCACATTTGTAGAAAACATATCGTAAGGTGTAAATTTTTTAAGTATGTGGAGGGGGTGAGTGTGGCGATTAGCCACATGGTTTTTTTTTTTTTTGGGGGGGGGGTCCAAAATCTGGCCCCACATGCCCCCATAGGGGGGGAGGGAGGATTAAAAATGTCTTTCAAAACGGCCACGTGGCCTTTGAATGGCCCCCTTAGTACCTGATCGTAAAGGGGTTACAACTGCTTCATTTGTTCCAATTAAACTGCGCTGGAGTTTTCTAGCCCATTGTTTAGTGACTTACAGAATAGGTCCGCAGACTAACTGAAATCCAATATTTATTAGCAAACAAAACTATCTCATTTGATGCTTGAGGTAAGATTTAAATGATCCGACGTCAAAACAGCAAAGGAACAAAATAAACTTTCATGTAAGGTTTCAGACACTACGGTGTTGCCGTACTGTTTAGTCCGTGAAACCTTACTGCTGTATCAAAATGTCTTTACCATTTTTATAGCTGACGAACAAAAACATTACCTATTTTTCCTATTAGCAATTTTCCCCCTTTTGGTGCTCGAATCCCTAGCAGAAAAGTTGGCTTCCCGGCCGTGCTCGTTACCTCCCTATACTGCGCGTGTGCGAGTGCAGGCATCCATACATAAAGCCAGCGCAGCGGGCCGTACTTCATATTTCTTCCTAGGGCATCACCACGTCTGGTCGTCTTCACGAGCTCTCCCTGCCATCCCTACAAGCCTGCTGACCGTCTTTGCCATCGGTGCACGGTCTTATAAGGGGAGCGTTGGTTGGGCTTTGACTTGCCCCCCCCCCCCCCCCTTGCACCGTTTTTCGGTTCTGCTTGCCCTCAGGTCGCCTGCGGACCGGGACAGGGACTCAACGCCCGGGCCGTAGCGTAAGTCACCAGCTAGAGGTGTGTCGCTTCCTACCAAGAACCGTCAGTTGAACTCCGATGCGGGTCCCTCTTTGGCCAGTCTCATGGTTCTATTTTTTAACGCAGAAAGATGGGGACCGGACCCCAGTGCTCGGCCTGTAGCCATGTGGTGGACCGCATTTGCTGTGCGCGTGCCTTCCTGAAGATGCTGCTGTTTTCGCCTACAAGGCGCTCGGTCGACCAGGTAACCAAGCGTCCGCCTACCGGTTTTTCACTCCTGTTGCTGTCCCGTTAGCTACGGTCCCACAGTTCCTGTCAAGAAGAACGTGACTGTTACGTCTTGGATGATCCATTAGGTCCACGACTTGACATTTACTCAAGCCACGGTCCAGGGTACCCTCGGTCCTCCAGGTCCATCGGCCTGCTGGGAGCACCCAAGGGAACCACAATATCATCCTGTGTCACTCTAGGATAGCTACTGTTAGACGGACAGCGCTTTTTCCACGACTTCGAATCATCTCTTCAAGAAGCTACAGAAGACCTACATCTTTTAGCTACTCGTAATACAGCCCCCCCCCCTTCTTCTGGCCTTCCCGGCATTTCGACATTCTTGGTTAGAAATGGGGGGGGGGGCGTCATGGCCTCTACTAGGCCCGCTCTATTGCCAGATCTCCAAGACTGCTCCCGTTCAGCGGCTTTTGAAATGGTGGACCAGTCCTCATCGGCTGCGCCACTCTGGACCCCACCAAGCCTGCTCTATTTTGGGTCAAACTGAATGTTGTCGTGCTTGCCATCTAAAAATAAAACGTCATTCCGGTTACATGACATTCTTTGGGCCTTTTCTTGAAATGACTACATTAACGCCAAGTCTTGGCTGACCTTCCAGGCTGCCCGTCCCAGCTCTTGTTTCTGCCAGTTCTCTCTCCGATTGCCAGGTGGCCCCTCTGTCCGATTCCGTCTCCTGGTGCTCTCCAATCCTGCCAGGGGATCTGCTGACATCACGTTTTGGCGTGAACCCTGTTCTTCCTCCATTGTTCTTCATGACTGCGGTACTTTTTCCTCTCTCCGCTATGGCTGATCATCGTTCTAGCAAAGACGCTCCGTCTTCTACTTCGGCCACTAACACCGACTCTTTTGGAGCCCCTGTTCCTCCTGTATACCCGGGTCCAGCCCCTTATGCCTGTCTATGGTTTTCAGGGCAAAAGGCACACTTTGACCCTCACTCCTGCTGTCAGCATCGTCGCTTCTGTGACTGGGTAAACATTAAGTACAGTGTATGTGCCCGGATCTCTCCTACATAATGGCATCTTATTCAGCAATGACAAAAGGAATCCCTTCAGTGTACGGCTCGGAAAGCCCGAACAAGTAGGCCTTGCCTCAGCTTCGTCGTCTGTTCCGAAAAAACAGCCGAAAAACAAACACCGGACATACAACCATTTCCTCATCCTTGGATCTCTTCTAGGCAGCTACGCAGGTGCTGCCGGGCCGTCTGGTGAACCGTCAGTTCCGCCCACAACACAGGGACGACTAAAAAAGACTTCTGGTATCCGCATCAAGAACGTCGATTCGTTCTCGGCTCCGTCTCGTCTCCACTGACAGGCTGGTGTGTACATCACCTTCTCGATCCTCTGCTCCGGATTGAAGCTCTTTAGTGGTATTGCCGTCCGTTCCTGAACCAGCACACCACCTATAACGCTCTCCCTGCTAACACGACAAGCCGGTATTGCATCATCCATTATGATTCCACCATCCTCCGCCCCAGCTCCATTTCCTTCAGATTCCGTAATTTGGGCCGCTTTGATACGAGGCCTCCAACTTTCTGTTCGCAACCTCGAAAAATGTTAATGCAAATATTTCCTTCCTTTTAATTATGGCTGAAACATTTTCAATAGAACTAACGAAACTTCGAACCGCGGCCAGTGATCTTCCGGCCTTGCAGGCCTCGGCCGCCTCTGCAACAAATCTCCATGACGAATATTTGTTTCTCCGTGCCTCAAACATCATGCTCACCGACGAGCCTCGGCGAATTGCAGCGGTAGAATTGCTCTATGCGAATAAAGTATGCGGTACTCCGACACAGGCTACCTTGGGTTTCGCCGATTCCTTCCTCTCCTCCTTGGCGAGATTTTTACTGTGCACTATCCTGAACCCGCTGACTTCCCTGTGGGCCGACTACTCTTCGCATTCGGTCTCCTCGCCTACCCATGGCCTCTTCCTCGGACGTCGTGCCTGGCCCGCCAGGACCTCATCAGTCCCCTCTGCCTTCTGCGACGCCACTCCTCTCGGATTCCAATGAGTCCCCTCTGCCATTTCCTTTCCGTGTCCCTTCGCACGAAGTTTCTCATTGGCTAATACCCCCGGCCCAGTCCGGCCCCGAGATTAAACCGGATACTCCGCCTTTACTTGCAGAATCTCCAGTTGTTTCAGCTTGAACAGAGGCCGCCATATCGCAGGGTTGGCAACGGTTTTCTGTATACAGCATATGGCAATGTGATGATGCGGATACCTTTCTGCCAGTGTTGTCAGGTATCACTCAGCATTCTGCCATCTCCACTCGACAGCTGCCTTGTCTTCCTTGCCAACGTTAGGTCAAGGGTGTGGCATTGGGATTCCGGGCTCTTCAATAACATTATGCACGTTCTTCCGACTTCAAGCCTCCTACGGCCTCGAGGAACCAAGGTCACACTCTCTGCGACCTACTATGTCTTTCCTCGGTCCGCCGGTCCTATATTCTTCGGCTTATTTCTGTTTGCAGCCTAATTTCCTCTCTGAATTGTTACGTGCATCATTTTGGTCTGACACGATCTTCCTTTTAACAACCTACCCGAATACAGGATGTTTTTTCTTTATGGCTCGTCTTTCGGCCTTGCTCCCTTTGAGCTCTATAAGGCTTGCATTGATGGCCGGCTCTCTGTGCGTTATTCATATTTTTCTGTCTCGCCGGTGCTTTCCCTGGCCTGGGATGTGTCGCCTTTTTGGATTCTTTCGATGTTTCTTCAGCGTCATGTCCCCACAAGTTACACTCGACACGTCGGTTCCGTCAACTTTTTCCGTGTTCCCATTGCTTGTTCTGTCGTCTGCATCATGCATCATCACTGTCCGGACCTACGATCTTCCTACTCAAGAAATTATGGAAATGTGACTTTTGCTATTATGTAATTGTCTCTTTCCCTTGCCCAGGGTAATGACTGCCTTTTCTTGCCAATCCTGCGAATATGTCTATTCTCCAGTTCTGTGCAATTCCGGACCGGACGGCGTTGTCGACTTACATTGACAGCATGCGGCTCCTGTTCAGTCCAGGCCTTTCCTGGCCGTCCTCCAGGTTCTTTCGATCCTCCTCCAGTCCGCCATTGTACTGTTTCCAGTTACCTGCTCAACTTTCACCACGGGCATTAATGGCAGTTGTCCCAGGATACGTTCCTGTGGGCCGCCGGCTCGTAACACGGGTATCGTTAACCTTGGCCCACTACCATATTGACGAGCTCTGCTAATAAGAAAAATAGGTAATGATATTTTCGTCGGCTATAAAAACATTAAAATACCAGGTCTGGGGCCTGGTTGATTTTAGTTTTTATTGCGTATACAAAAATAAACATTACCTTTACCCACCTTGCCTCCCCTTGGAAGGACCAAGGTTCCTGAGAGGAAGAAAGATGAAGTACGGCCCGCTGCGGCGCTGCATACATGGAGGCCTGCGCCCACACATGCGCAGTATAGGTAGGTTACGAGCACGGCTGGGAAGCCAACTTTTCTGCTAGGGATTCGAGCTCCAAAAGGGGGGAAACTGCTAATAGGAAAATAGGTAATGTATATTTCGTATAGGCAGTAAAAACTAAAACCAACCAGGCATCAAACCTGGTATTTTAATGTTTTTACTTTTCTACACAATAGGTTAGCCAATGATTATTGCATTCAATTGGCTAAATATCATTGCTCAAAAATGTTATAAACTAACTGTATTCGTGTGCTTAGCACAGCTCTACAGGTAATTAAAGTTTATGTAAGTCCTTGAAAACCTGGAAATGCCCTGGATAGTAATAATAAAATTCCATGTCAGAAAATTGCTTGAAAATATTGATAAACGATATATGTATCACAGTAGGGTTATGAACGGAATGTAGATAACATGACTGAAGAACACTGACAAATTTAGCCAAGACAGTAGTCGAGTGTGTAACCTTACATTATTCTTCTTTTGTTTTGGCATGAAATGTTTTGAAATTTGGGCTCTGGCTTTAATTTTATTTACGTGTATAATGGTTGGATACAGCAGTAAGGTTTCATGTGGACTAATCAGTACAGCAACACTCGTTATCTAAAATCTTACAGGAAAAGCTTATTTGTGTTCCTTTGCTGTTTTGGCTTCGGGTCAGGTAAACCTTACCTTAAGCATCAAACAAGTTCGTTTTTGTTTTATAATTCGTGCTACTTTGACGTAGCTTATCTTAATGTTTCGTAGCTTTGTTGGAAACAAACCCATTAATCTTGAGCCTACGTCTTGCACCTAGCGTTTGTTGATTGCATAACAGCAATGTTTAAATCAGTGTAAAACAATAAATCTGGTTGTTTAAAGCTTCCTAACCCCTAAATACTTGGCGAATTAGAAAAGGTCTTATGGAAAGGCCACATCTACGTAGCAGTACTTGTCAAATGAGCTAAAAACGAGCTTTATACGACAAATAGTTTGATCTTTAGAGAGTGTAGTAGAAACGTGTCATGACAAGAACAAGCCAAAAACTAATCTCATGGTTTCAACTTGGGTACAGATCTCCGATTTGCTTTGGCAGATTTTAATGAATTTTGGTATGCTTGTTGACAAAGTCCAACAAAGCTTACACACCAAATGAATCAAAAATATTTGTAGATGGCGGAGGTATTAAGCGTCAAAGTTTCAGCTTTAGCGTGGATGATTTGAGGCCAAACCTTACGGTAATGGCTACCCCATTACTAATCTTTAACTACTTCAACTACTTTAACTACTTTTTCCAGTTTGATTAGGAAGTATTTCTTGGCACCAAAATGATAAAACATGTCTTTGTTTGGGAAAGAATAGGGTTCACAATGTATATTTAGCAATATACTATATGATGATATGTATATTTTAAAATGGAATAAAAATACTTCTGAAATGTACTTAAATCCATTGTATTGGAAATAAATTGCTTAAGTTTTGTGTACTTATCGCATTCCCAAAAACTAAAACGGGTGCTGAAAGAAAAAAAAATGCTTCCTTCAAACGGTGGTATAATTTATTTTACTATACTGTGCACATGAATGTGTACCAACTCAGCCTCCACAACAGTTGTGTACTGGCAGTCCACAGTTTGCCAAACAGCAGTACACTTACTGGTCATGGCTTGTTTTCTAGTACCAGTACACACACTGTGTACTCAACAGTGTATAATTTGTGTGGCAGTTGATCTGGTACAAATAGTGTTGCTGTCGAGATGAGAAAATTGTAACATCCATGAGGTTGAGACAATCTGTTTGCGAGTCGCGTTCGAGAGATAATTGAAGGGGAGGTCGAGACGAGATGCTAAAAAAATTGCAATTATCTCAACTTTTTTTTCACGTTTTCGGTATTTTACTAGTGTGTGTAGGCCTACTTAATTTTTTCTTCTATTCTAGCGGCCCCCTCCCCGCCCCAACCGTGAAAAGTTTCTAAGCTACTAAAATAATATAATAGAGATGGAGACAAGCAGTGCTGTTACTCATGGTAAACACCGTAAAATGATACAAAGATTTATTTAATGTAGCACTTTTTTTTTTTTAACCAACTTCCCTAAAAATGGCTTAATAGACAGCTATTAGTTTAGCATCATCACCAATAAATACCAACTGAAGCAATTACTTAGAATTTTGTTGCAATTTGTTGAAGATCATTTGCTGTTTCTCATGAAATCCGCCTTGACTTTTAAACTTAACTAAAATGCATAATTTGTCGCGAGTTGTCTTTCATAGCAACCTTGCAAGGAGAAAAATGAGTCGAGAGTTGAGATCGAGAAAGTCAAGCAACAATGAGTTGAGACAAGATTTCTTCTAGTAAAGATAGAGACTAGATGTGGAGTCACATGAATTTAAAACTAAAGGTCGATACAACACGATATTTTCTCAAATCTCGTCTCATCTTGATGGCAACACTAGATACAAATTGGTGTCTTACTATCAGCCCAACATCTTCAGAGCACATAGTGTGAAATTTTGCTAGGGATCACTCACTTGAGATGAAGAGGATGTTGCCTAGCGAAGAAAAAGCATAAGTTGCAAGTTCTTAATTCTGAACTTAATTTTAAATTTTCGTTTTCTTTTCATTTTTTGGCAAATTTTAAGCTATTTCAAGAAAATACGAAGAAAACATCTGATTTTTGGTTTATGTCCAGTATGTATCAAAATATCTGACGTAGGCCCTAGTTGATTTGACAATATTGCAATATTTTTCAACCTTACCTAGAAGTGTGCTAGCACATTGTCGTGAGAGCTAATAATTAGAACACACTGTACAAACGTTAATGACGAATGTTTGGTGTGGTTTTATTAAATAAAATAATCGTATTTCAAGTAGGTGCTTAATTATTTGTGGACTGTTGGTATGCCATTCCATTTTGTAAATGCTGTCCAGCGATTTGTGACCCGTCGTTTATATTTTACGACAATGCAAAGGCTGCGTGTAGGAATGGTATTTAGGATGTGCAAAAAACTAAGTTACTACTAACGCAATGAACAATTTTCCTGAATATTATGCTCAGGGGATTATTGTTTGGGTTGTCCGAAGACCAAGCCAAGGACGCCGCATCCACCAATTGCCGTAGCCTGTTACTCCATGCAGGTTAGCATGCTTTCTTTTAATAACATATTTTCCAAAAAAGATGTTGTATATAATGCTGAATGACGTGCAGCTTGCTCTTATTGCCACAAGTTGCGTAAGTTTTTCCATTCAGACTATTCAAGTTTCTTGCAATGAGACTGTGACTAACATTAGATATATATCGCAGACTGGTGCCTGCTTGTCTTATGGCTGCATAACTCTCAGTTACCTTCTGTGAAGATTTAACTGCTGCCTGTCTCTCTCCCCCCCCCCCCCAGCCTTACCAGGGTCTCACTGCTGGATTTGAGCAATATGTACTTTGTAAATAAATACTTTGTTAAAAATGTACTTTTGGAGAAATCGGGAGACCAATTAATCATACAGTGGGAAACAAATAAATCAGTTGTAAGAAGAGTGTTGTACAGTATGTGATAAGCTACTGAAGGTGTAAGTTTAACTAGTTTCGTTGCTGTAATCACCTCTTATTTCCGTGAATAGTATGCCTTTTTGGTTCGTTTGGTTTGTTAGTGCGACATTGCTCCCTTCCCTACTCCTAGTCGTGTTTCTTGGTTGGGCCGATGGTAGGAACCTTTAAAGTAGGAACCTTTTAAAAAGAAAATGAGAAAAAATATTTTTCCTCATTTTTTATAATTGTTCGTGGATGTGCGGGGGGGGGGGGGGGGGGGGCAAGGGCTTTTGGTTAACTTCCAAACAGTCCCGAAGCAGAGTTGTTAGCCGCTGGCATTTCCCACCCATTGACTTGCTTCCTGGAATGTGTTAGCAAGGAGGGAGGCAAGCGAAAAAATTATTACACTGCTGTGTAACACGTTTGTGAGTGCTGGATTAGCAAGAAACGATTGTGTATGGCATGCGGTGTAATCATTGTTCATAGTAGGCTAGTTGAGTTCCAATGAATGACGATAAATCCCATTTTGTATGACAGGTATTGGGCTAGCTTGTATCCAATGCTGTAAAACAGCACTACCTATCTTGCCTTGTGATGATACCTCGCTGGTAGAATCCGAGTCATACATGTAATTCCGCATGTCATCAATACAGGCATAGTTGGTGACACCGATAGTGGTTGATTATTAAAATTGTTTGTCACACCACCTGCCACACTGCTGCTTTTTAGAAATTGTGCTGGCAGTAGTAGCGCGCCACTGTCTTTCCTCATGTAGTCTAGGCTTGACAGTGATCGGCACGGTGAAAGTGATGCAGAAAAGCAGCATTCCTGACCTCTTGCTCACTAGGTTACTTCGATAAGTCGCCTTAGTTTTGCGGCAACTCATTATCGTTAGACCTGTCGGGTGAGGTGAACTGTGTCCTAAATCATATTCTGATCATCATTGTGTACGTCGTATAGCATTGAATTCGGTGACACATTACTAAACCATTGGCTAATGGCCAATGAAAGTGTACTGGACATCAATATAGACAGCAAGAAGTTCATCGTGCACAAAGTTTCTTGGAACCTGTTGTCACGCACCATATTTGTTATAAACAGTGAGAAGTACATCATGTGCAAAGGTTTTTGAAACTTGCTGCCCACAACCGCTGTGGAAAGAGTCAGGGAGAAGTCCATTGCGCACAAAGTTTCTTGAAGCCCACCATTCTGTACCAGTTTGGTCATGTCTCTCTGTGGCAATACGTCTCCAATTTCATCTCCTGAAGTTATAAACATGTGCACAGCCATGTACCGAAGCATTACATTTTGTTCTGTTGCAAATGTGCCAACTTATGAAGTACAGTCGCTAACATGTCACCTGAAGTTACTGAGAACTGACCAGGCATTGCCGCTCCTGTATATAATCATGCATTGATGTACTGTTCAAATGTGACACATTAGGTATGCCGGGAGGATCGTCGCAAGTGACACCTCCTTATGCCGGCTGTCCCCATTAAATTCTGAAGCATTGCTTAGCCCTCTAATAGTAGAAGCATTCCCTAAAACACTAGTAGTAACATTAACCCCTAACATGTGTGCATTATTACCCTTATCACATAACCTTATAAAACATTCATTATTTTCAAACTTGTACACTAAGCTATCATTACGAGTAATAACCTCCAATGTGTCATAACAGTAGCACTCCCTGACCTAACAGTACGACCAGAAGCACAATTTGTGCTCCTGGCACCTACAGAAACACTCCGGTTCTTCTCGTCTCATATAGAAGCACTCTGGGCTCTCTTAACGTATATAGTGCCTAACGGTACCACTCATGTTGGGTCCTCTCGTTGCATAGCCTATATCCATATCTTCCATGTAGCTAACATCAGGCAGATGCAGCAGAAATGTCACTCCTGGTGCCGATGCTCCTTGCATTAGCTCCTGATAACTTTCTCGAAGCTCACACAACTCACAGCTTTGCTAGGTAAGCTTTTGAATCCAGACGTACGAAGTATTGTATTGACCATATGTAGAGTTATAACTATTCAGGGCAGCTATGGCCATCAATCTAGCATGCAGCTTCACGAAAAAGAAGAATAAATTTGTGCTTCGTTGTGTACTGTTCTGATGAAGGTGAACGGCTTTAAAACTTCACAGAAAATTTAAAAGGGAACTTTTGGTGGTTCTTGTTGAACTGGTGAATTTTCCCGTTGGAGGTAGTGTGTTAATCTTCTTCTTATGATGTTGACAATTAGCCACTGTAAACAGCGATTGCCGATCTTTCGATAGCAAGCAGCTCCCGGCAATTTGCCGTTACCTCAATGGGCCTTGTAATCCGTAAAGTGCGGTGGACTTTGCAGTTTTCACTTCTATCCGAAAGTACTTCCCTTTAGTTATTGGCTTAAATTGAAGCAAATAGTTTGCATGAAAGATTGTCTGCGTGAGAAAACAAGATACACTAATATGAGAAAGAAAGAAAAGACAACTGACCAGTCTCCTTCGGACCAGTCTCTGATCCTGATACTCGAGCTCCTGCTCCATCCTCATTGCATCTTCTGTTATTTCGCAGGCGACCGGGGCTCGGTGTTCGGGACAAGGCCCGCAGCCGAGCTCGGTACCCATTTTCTCTACAGTCCACTTTCAGTTCACTGTTCTCCAGGTAGGAACTCCTTCAGCCACTCAGGATTTGGCAATGTGACAGACGGTCGGTCTCCTTTCCCGAAGTACAGCAAGTTGCCTTGCAAGGTCCGGCCTGCGCCATGAGCCCTACTGCTTCGTCACCAGTGTCTCTTCGTCATTCAAAACACCTGTTTGCCTGTCCTGCAGACGGTCGCCCGTCCCTCCCACTGTACGGCCACAGGCCTCTCCAGACCGGCCTGTGCAATGAGCTATCCTGCCTCGACACTTACGTTTCTGTTTGCGGTCTCTGCTGCGACGCCACTGCTGGGCTCACCACACCATCTTTCTACAATGCGACCGTTCACGTCGCAGTATCAAGATTCCTTCACTGCGACCCTAACACACTGGCGCACCATGTGTTTTCTCCTACCAACCACTTCCGAAGGCGACCGCTTCGTTTTCTTTTATCGTAGACCTGGCTCTGCCGGCCTCTCTTTATGGTATCGAAGAGGCCTGTCTAACCTGATGTTACCTTACTACTTTAGGGTGACAACGACTACTTGGATGTCAGGAGGACCACGACATACACTGACCTGCACGGGCCGAACCTCAGGTCGGGCCGCAACTCTTTCTGCAGTCGCCCTTGCCAATCCTCATTGACCTGTACAGGACAACACCGCTGATCCAGTCCCCCATGGTTCCCACATCGACTCTCCTTAGCTGCAGCCTTCGTTTTCGCCTCTGGTAGGACCACGCCGACCGGCTCCAACCTTTCTTGGACCCTCTTTTCAAGACAATTTTAATGGACATACGTTCGCGAGCCTCCCCGGCTTAGACAAAGAACTGCCGGTTTCCCTGTCCCCTCTGGCCCCCTGACCATCACGTACCCCGACAACTTTCCTTTGCCCATACCGTTCGATCAAAGGACAAAAAAATAGGGAGGGGCTCTCCCCAGCACGACCTCTAGAAGGACTAGGTCAACCAGCTCACTGCAGCGGTGCACCACGCTCCCTATACTTACTACTACCAGCTCACCTCTATGCCACAACTATCTTCGCCATCTATGCGATCATCCAGAACACGCCCGTGGTCGCTTTGACCGGTGGTCCCACATGGCCGAATCTACCACAACATCTGAAACCTTGTCTCTTGGCGCCTTGTCTCCTGTCCCCTGTTCCTTATCCCTTTTCCCCAAAACTCATCTTGCAAGACAGGGGCCCCTCGTCTATCAAAGACCTCGCATGCAACGCCACCTATTCGGCCAGCCTCCGCTCTGCTATGTTACTGGTTGCCTCTCGGACTACTGTCCCTGAAGCATGGACTGGTCCCTGGATACGACACGTGGTCCTTACCGAACCTCATCTAACATGACATCATTTCATCCGGCTCCACATCATCGCTTGGGCTGGTCTGTTTTCTCCAAACCGTCTTGCCACACCCAGTGTCATGACGATTTTCCTCTTCTTTCCTGAAGACCTTGCCCTCGGCCAATCTTCTTTTCTTCGTTTTCTTTTGTCTCAATCAAGACCTTTCAAGACAGAACTAACCCTGGATTCTTCTGTCCACGACAGTCTCTTCATCATTCCACCATGCGGACCAGCACGGGTTCATGATCTTCCCTATGGACTGCGTGACGAGCGCCTGCACCAGCTAGTAGCCCACCTTATGCTCAGGACAAGCTCTCCATCTGTACAGACGCAGAGCGCACCTACACGACTTCGCCTTCTCCAGTTACGGCACTCATCGTCAATCCAGCCATCTAGTCGGCCTACGGCGCTCCTTTCCAGCAACAAGGGTGTCCCCGCAATGCATGTATCACCGACTGATCCACCTGCTTCGTCGGTCCCTCCTGGACTGTCCCCTGTCCCGGTCGCTCTTTCTCCGGCCTCGGCAGCTCTTAGCACTGCCATCCGTCCTGAAGTACATTAGCAGCTGATGTAGGCCGCCCATGACAGTAGGTTACATCCTTGCCTCCACACTCCGGATGGTTCGTCCCGATCCCGCTGGTCCCAAGCCACCTCGACCAGGGGTCCATTCTTCATCACGAGATTCTGGGTCATGGGAATTTCCTGTTCCTCCTCGCATCAGCCCCCTTGAGTCAGTGATGACTCCTTTGCTCGTCCTGCATCTGCTACTTAGCGAGCCCCGCCACGCTCAGAATCCCAGTCTCTGCATTCAACTGAGGACCGCATCCTGGTCCACAGCGTCGTCATTGACAGGATTTCACAATCTGAGTCCTTGTAACGACTGGCATTCTGACGAGGTGACCATGCTGGTTCCAGTGTTCTCGGTAACCACCTTTCAGTTAAACATGCCTCGCTTGTCATCTGTGGGTAGAATCATCTGTGGACAGAGTCGCCTCCCCCCCCCCCCCCATGCACCTCCATGCCCTTCCCCTTTTGCCATTACGAGCGCATTGGGTAACTGAGGCCGCGTCATCACTCTTGCCTTCTTCTGGACTCATTTCGCTTTGGTCTTCCTCCTGCAGTGAATCTATGCTGGTTGGTTACGGGATCCTACTGTCCTCGGCACCACAGACTACCGTCTCCTTGCGGTCTCCTGTCTCCGCCGCTGCAGTCTCCTCACAATTTTCCTGATGCTTCATGGAAATTTTCTTCTATCGGCTCGGAGTATGATTCTGTATTGTCAACCATCTACATACTACTGCCCCCACGGTCGCACGGTCCCTCTGCATTGTCTCTTGAGTGACCTCTTCTTGTGCGCCTTGCGGTCCTTGACCGACTGTAACATTTTCTGCCAGTCCTTGAAGATTCCACGCCTTAGACTCTCCGAGTCCTGTTCATCTCCTTAAGGAATTTAAACTATCTTCCTTGGTTTGGTTTTCCGAAAGCACACATTACCATCTACCCGCCCGCCCTACTCTCTCGGCCGCCAAGGTAATGTCTGAGGAAGAAAGATGAAGCAAGGTCCGACTCGGACGCTTTTATAGATGCCTGCGCGCATGCACAGAAGGGAGCTACGAGCACGGCAGAAAAGCCAACTTTCATTGCTAGGGATTGAGCTCCAAATAAGGAGGATAATGCTAAATAAGAAAAAACAGGTAATCAATGTTTTCGTTCTGCAACAAAAACTAAAATCAACCAGGCCTCACCCTGGTATTTTACATTATTGTATGTTTCCTAAGACGGATTACATCACCGATGGTGCCAGCATGGAACATGATTCTTGGATGCCTCTCCATCCTTTATCAAAACTCCCAAACGTCGTGCAGGTTGAGGGTGATGAGCAACTGATGCGATGGAGCGTGAAGGCAGGTTTCCATGTGGGCCCTAACATATTCCTCATCCTCGGACAGCATACTGGAGGATTGCGTTCAACTCATGAAGAGGGCCTCGGCATTTCAGGAACATTCCTTCAACTGAGGCCTTCGGGTCTTGCTGAATTTGGTCCTTCATCGTTGGGGCACCTATCTGGCAGGCACCACCGACATCCCCACCGACACTATTGAACGACTACGGCTACTTCCTCTTCACTCCTCCTCTTAGCTTTTCAGTGGTCATCTGCTCGACCTAGCCCCAGACCTGAAAAAAAAGATGAATCCCCCACCCGCTCCAAAACCAGCAGTCCTTTGTCGTCTGCCGGCAGGAAATAACATCGGCTCCTGTTGCAAAGCGCCCTTTAGAGAATCCGTGTGACCATCCTTTCTCCACTGGCCCATGGATCAAACAAACCATGGGGGAAGACAGTTCTGAAACTGTAAACCACAGCAGTCTGGCTGAGACGGCTCATCTGTTCCCTTCTAAGGACGTGGCGTCGGGAATTCCAGGAGAACGCGGCCGGGATTCCCTTCAGCCCCGCTAGTGACTTCGACGAGGGATACTGCCCTCGTTCACCGTCGGGTTGGGGGCATGCTGACCTCACCTTGTGATAGATGGGAAAAGAATCACTTCGGAGCCCTTCGTTTTGTCGGTCGTAAGATACAGCTACGTCACTCCGTTCCTCTCCTTTCTAGCACTTGATGGGTACACCATCCTGACTTCACAGCATTTCCACTGACAGGTTACTGGAGGTAGAAGTTCTGCTCGACAAAGAAGTTGCCTTTTGCCACCGGACACACTGCGCTTCTACAGCCCTGCAGTCGTCATCCCAAAAGATAACAATGATAGTTGTCTGATATTCAGGATGTGCCAGATGGAGATGCTGGCGTTGGTCAGGAAACCCCTTCAACAGGTGGAATTCACGGTCTCATGGATTTGGAAGGTGTCTACCTCCACTTACCATTGCACCTATCACTTTGAGTTAATCCTGTTTGGCCTCACATGGTACCCCATGTAGTCACCGCCACCCTTCAGCCAGTCGCGGGGTTCCTTCACCGCCATCATGTAATCCCCCACGCCTACCTCGACAAGTGGTTGCTTCGCATGTCTGCCCGAAGAATCTACCCCAGGACCCTCGGTTTACCTGTCCATTTTCCCGAATATGTGTCGATTTGCCTGTCCATTTTCCTGAGACTAGGCGTTTGCATCATAGCTGCGAAGCCACAGTTGCTACCGGTACAGACCTTCGTATTTCTGGGG
>JAHWFP010264738.1:102979-118298 GCA_023313725.1 Lithobius niger
TCTGCCCCAGGACCCTCAGTTTGCCTGTCCATTTTCTCGAGACTGGGCATGTGCATCAATGCTGCAAAGCCACAGTTGCTACCGGTACAGACCTTCATATTTCTGGGGGCAGAGTTCGACTTATCCTACTTCCTAATCCATCCATCAGCATAGCATCGAGAAACTGACCTCCTCCTTCACTTCTCTTCAGCAACAAACATCAACATCCGCCAGAGATCTGGAAGCGGTGATAAACCTTATCGAATCCAAGGTTTCTTTGCCTTCGCTTCCATGAACATCCCGCCAGACGTTCACGTGCCAATGGCTTTCCAGCGAAGGACTGCCTTCTTTGTTAAGCAACGGCATCGGTCCCTTTTACTGCCAGCCCACGTCCCATTGCTCACGCGATCCCTTGTTAACAATTCCTATTCAGGACCCATCTATTCCTACAACTTTAGGCATGCCACAAGTTGGCTCACTTCAGCAGTCTTCTGTCGTTTCACCCCGTGCTATGGTCGCTTCTCCTTCGTTTCCCGTCAAAACACAAATGACGTCTCTACGCAAGCATGCAAGCATCTTCCAGTCCCAATTCGTTCCCCGATGCCGCAATGACCCTGCAAACAGCCATCATTCGTGGCCTGCATTTATCACACGTCGACCTTGCTCATCTCGTTCTGGAGTTTGCATCCATTTTGTCTACATCCCGCACCCTCTCAACAGAATCGGTACCCTTCGTACGGCGAATATCGACCCTGCGTCTGCTACAGCTCGCCTCCAACATCAAGTCCACGGGAAGGGAGGAAGTTAATTTTGGTCGATTTCAAGATCCGTCTTTAGTCATTGCTGGCATAGCCGTCTTGGCGTCTTCAGCATCAATTCCTATCCACATCTCGCAGGGCTCAGTTTGATCGTTCGCCTCCTACAGCCCAAGATGTTGGTAACGTACGGCGTCAACCGCACGATCCTCGTCACACTGTGGAACAGGCAACCCGATCCTCTCCTCTGACGACACCTTCCATGAGTCTCCTGTGCCATTTGGGGTTACATTGAAACCTGCAATACCTTCCCTTTCATCAGGACCTTCACCAAGTAGTACTGCAACTACAGTTACAGACTCTCCTGCTTCCATCAGATCACTTGATGTCTACTTGGGCTTCAGCGTCCGCCTCCTCTTCATTCCAGACCCTCACTGCATATTCTGTTTGGTAATGTGGTAACGCCGCACTATTCATCTCCATCTTTCCAGGACTACTATTTCGTTCCTGAACACGCCGCTCGTCAGTTGCCCTAGGCTTTCGTATGCACCAATACAGCCCTTCCTTCCTTCACATTCTCGTCTTCCTACTCCTGCAGTGGGGAGCCAGATCCACGTTTCTTTCAACCATTACTTCGTGGACAGCGTCGCCCGCCTTGTGTATACCCTAGCCGCATCATACTTGGATACTTTCTTACTTGGATACTTGCAGTCCAATCGCTGCTCGAAACAGAAACGAACAAGGGCGATTCGACCGCTTCACTCCTAACACTGCCTCTATCTGGCAATCCACCGTCTAGTAGTACCGTACTAGAATTTCATCCTTCACATCTTTGCAGCCAGTTATGACGCCACTGCAACATTCGCCATTTTTCAAGGCTTCTCCGTGTCGCATACTTCCTTCTCGACATCAGTGCCATCATTCATCAAATATCCCTTCCTTCGCCCCTGATCTAGGCCCCGGCTCCTAAGACATTACAGACCCGTTCAACTTCATGGCCCTGCTGTTTTCGGTACCTGGCGTGTTCAGAGGACTTAACGCCTCCCCACTCAATCGCCCAACCGTTCATCATCCTTAACCCTTCACTCTATGGACTTTGAACACTTCTACTCAACATGCATTCTGCTGTTCAATGGGTCACATTGTGATTTCCATCACCAACTCGATATTTCTTCAACACTGAAGTCGCCCTTTTAACACCTCGTCTCAACTGCCGTGCGTCGTACTCCTTCGTTGCTCTGCCTTCAAGAAACACGTTTGCCTCTTCCAGATGACAGTCAAGCTGTTCGTCCAGTCAAGCCGTTCGTCCAGCTGTACCTCAAGCATTTCATCGCATCAAGATCACTCTGAAGGTAATTCAGCGTGCCTATTTATGGTTGTGACTGTTTAATCCTTTGCCCCTCTGAACCTGTAAGCCACCAGTGCAAATTTTATTCTGTGTTTTTGTTTATTTTACCCATAATGTGCATTGTGTCTGTTCAACAACAGTGAATGTTACAACGTTTTTACTCACCTTGCCATTTCGTCGCACGGGATGGGTCCCCTTGGGGACCAATGGGAACCCAACACCTTCCTAGGAGTGTATTCCTTCGTTGCTCCCTTCGCTTCAGGTTCTTGGAGTCCGTTGATTCCGGGGCAACCAGCTCGTAGCTAGGGCACCTGTTACTATGGTCCCACTGCCATTGGTGGTGAGGTCTACTGCAATGCTATAAATTGCAGGTAATATATATTTTCGTCGGTTTATAGACACACTATTGCGTAACTGAAAGTATACATTACCTGTACCCGCCGTGCCTCCCCTCTCGAGTTACCATCATAAAATTGAGAGGCACGAAAGATGAAACAAGATGTGGTACCTGGGCTTTTATAGGAAGACTGCGTCACGTATGCGCGTACGATAAGCTACCAAGCTGGCAGGAAAGCCAACGAGTTCTTCTCTAGGGGGAGATAGCATTACAAGAAGGAATGCTAGATATTGCAGGTAATGTAAATTTGTGGTTAGGCAATAAAAACCAAAATCGACCTGGTGCCCCCTGGTATTTTGATGTTTTTAGCGTGTGTTTTACACAAATAATAGTTTTATGACACTTGGGGGAGGGATTAAGACAAAGTTACTTAAATAACGTATTTTTACTTAGTTGTTTATTAACCATTCTTTAATTGCTTTTTCAATATTCCTCAGTGATTGTATCCCTTTTTTTTGTGGGATTTCATTTAAGATACTTGGAATTACATATGTAAAGCATCTTTAGCCGGTCGAGTTCCTTTAAAAGTTTAAGTTGCATCATAAAGGTTGTTGGTCACAATTGAGAGCCTATATAGGTTCTTAAAAGTTAATATCCCATTTTCAGAAAACAATTCCTAAGTACATTTATCATTTATTTTAAAGAGTGCTTTTGCTGCGTTATTAAAATTTTCTGAAGGTTTATATGGCAGCTAGAAGTTGATCAAAAAATACAGCATGCATAACGCAAACATGAAGTGGTCCACATGTCGTAGAGATTAATTTTTCACTTAGCTTTATGTCAAGCAAGTGCTGTACCATATAAGGTGATGGGACAAGTGCTGTAATTTGTCATATAATACCTTCGATATGGTGATAGAACGTCCAATAATTGCTCCAAAATATATGAGGTTTGGACGTTTGATTCAGAGTGGGACAGTAACATGGAAAGTAAAATGGACAGTAACATGGAAAGGTTGTGCAAGAACAAAGTTCAGAATAGCAAGTAAATTTTACGTTTATTCGTAAAAGTCCGAGATGTAGAAACATTGTCTTAAAAGCATTAAAAAATAATAAATAGTTCATTGTCTAACAGGTATTTGTTTAGGTAGACGAAGTCATTTTGTAAGCTTGTCATAGTTTCCTGATTTTTGTGTGTTGCGATGCGATAAAATTCATCTGCGTAGAAGATTTTTTTAAATCTCCATGTAATTGGGCCAAGCACGGATCCTTACGGATTCTTGCCACTCAATTAAAGGCATCTTTTCAACTCCTAGTTGCAGCTCCGTAGAATCTTCGAGCAATATAAAGAAAATAGCGGTAAATTAAAAATGGAACAACACTATTCGCAGCAGCACTGCGATTTTCATAACTAAAACGAGATCACATGACCCACATCAGCCTATGGGATGATGGTGAATCTGGAACGTGGATACTATGTTTAGAATATGGGCAACACTATCGAAATGGTGGACAGGCGCTTTTAAGAGTTACCAATCTTAACGCTGCTTTCTCTCCATTCAAATAACCGAGTATAATTCCCAAGAATGTCGTTATCAAGTGTGTCAAAGCCTTTTTTTTGAGGTCAGTGGAAATTACACTGATGTGTTGCTGTCGTTAAGCGCTGTGTTGATTATATTGTTGATATAGCTTAATGCATCAGTTGTGCTGTTATTTGGTTGGAATCCAAATTGGCAAAGGTTTATCAGATTGTATTTTGATGATAAACTCAATAGTTTGTTTGCGAAAAACCTTTCGTTTATTTTGTTGAGGACTGGAAGCAGTGCAATTCGGTCTATAGTTAAAAAAATTTAGTTTATCTCCCGATTTAAAAATTGGTCTAATAATTTACTTTTTTAGTTTAGATGGCCCACTTCAGTATCAATGATCGCAGAGATTAAAGTTATCAAAAACTGAGCAGCGTTTTTTTTAGATTGAACAAAATGATCGAGGAGAAAACCATCGTGGCCGCATTTTTTACCATCACCATTTTTTAATTCGTTGATGATCGATAGAACTCGCACTAGTTCGGTTTACTAATGTTTGTGATATTATTGCCCCTAATCTGAACCGGAGAATTTTGTATAGTTCCATTTTAAATTTTGTTCCCATTTCGTAATTGTGATTCTCCAGCACTTATTTGTTGTTTTTGTTTTCAGCTTTTTTCGTTTAGGTGCTTCCTGGTTATAAAAATTGGAAAACTGTTTGGTGATAGTTAAGAAGTTGTTTTGTGAAATAGCAATTCTAATTGTTTCATCTGGGCTACATTATTTTTTTATAGTTTTTATTAAATTTACTACAAGTTTCATTTATTTTTTCCCAAATTTTTGCTCCACGCTTTTAATTTTTTTTCGAAATAATTTTGATAATAATAATAATTATTATAATACCAATAGTAATAATGGTTGACTCGAAGTAAAAGATGTTATTAAGGAAAGTGTATTGTCACCGACATACTGTAGTGAACTAACAACAAACATACGACCCGTACTGTGTACAGCCCGCACTGCGCATGTAGAAGTTTCGCTCCATTATTTTTATTTTTTTTTCAAAATAATTTTATAATAATTAATAATAATAATAGTAATAATAATGGTTGACTTAAAGTAAAAGACAAAGTTAAGGACAGTGAATTGTCGCTGATATACTGTAGTAATCTAACAGCAAACAGAGGACCCGTACTGCGTGTAAACATTTTTATCTTTAACTTTGTATGTTTTTAGTTCATAAACTTTCCAAACAACTATACATTATACATTTTTTTAAATAGATTACATAAGTTATAAACTTATAATTTTTACATTCAATGCTGGCAGTTCACCAGCATGACACCCTCAAACGAAGTTATTTTGAATTTGTTTGAGTCATCATACCGACCCCAAAAAAATGCAATGTAGGTTGTGAGATTGGATCTGCTGGGAAATCCTGCCTCGAATTGCAGGTTTCTTTCACATGACAAAGTTTTGTGGCATTACTTTTTTAAATTAGTCAAAAGTATCGACCCAGTGGATTTGGCAGCCGCATGATTTTGGTTTAGCCGTCAAACAACTATCGATCATTACCACGAAGGGGGCCACGTTTTGAGATCATCCGGGGGTGCCCCCCCCCACACACACTGCCCCCTTAAATAAATTTTATACTTCCGGTTCCTTTAGGAATAGGGCATTAGTTCCAGTTTGAGATATGTGTGGGTAGTCATTTCATGGTGAATGCAGAAAACGGCATATGAATCGGTCCACAACAGCACGAACTATAATCAAAACACATTAGTACAAAAGTGGGCTTTATTGCATAAAATAATATCATGAGCAGTTGTTTGAATTGGTTGATTGCATGTAATAATATACAGTAGAGAACCGCAAACGTAACAGTGGGCTACCACAAGTTTGTAGCACATATAACAAACTGGTGTTCGACTTTGAACCGCATGTCGAGGTTTGAACACATGTTTCAACAAATGTGCTTTTTGCCATATAAACGTATACTGTCTACGTCAACTAGTGAGTGGTACCTTCCTTGCCGGGAATCAGTGAGCAATAAATAAGGTCTTTTGTGAACACTTAGGGCACGAAGTATTGAGATCAAGCAGGGTTGCCCCCAACCCTTAAATAAACCTTAAAATAAAGTTTCCACTTCAGGTTCCTTTAGGTCGAATACCAGTGAGCTACAAATGCTACAAACATGCCCACAGCCAAATCCTTATCAATTTCGTTACGTTTACTATTCCGTATTGCAATTATTTCAAGCAATCAACCAATTCACATAACTGCTCATGATATTATTTTATGCAATAAAACCCACTTTTGTACTAATGTGTTTTGGTCATAGCTCGTGCGATGGCGGACCGATTTACATGCTGTTTTCTGCATTCACCATGAATTGACTGCCCGCACATATCTCAAATCGGGACCAATGCCCTATTCCTAAAGGAACCGGAACTGGAAAATTTATTTAAGGGGGCAGGGTGGGGAGCACCCCTGAATGGTCTCAAAACATGGCCCCCTCCGTGGTGACCAACAACCGATGGTTGTTTGATGGCTAAACCAAATCATGCGGCTGCTAAATCCACTGGGTCGATACTTTTGACTCATCCTGTATTTCATTGTTAAAACCAGCACTAACCAATACGTCGCTTTCAGTTGGTCGGGTAGGAGGGGCAATATTGTGTTTGGGATCCTACACTGTAATTTCGGCTGATGAAACTGCTCACAAGTAAAGCTGCACTAGCTGAAGCCTGTGCTGTGTTTAATATGCCATTTGCAACATGTGGGTGGTTTGCCCTCTCATGTGTTTAAATAAATACGGATGCAAACCTATTTACGTTGCCTTTTGGACTTAAATGTCAAACTGCCTAAGTGGGGAATCCAACCCACGACCTTTGAAACCAAGGCCGGAGTCCTACCACTCAGCCATACTGACATGTGGTTGTTGCGGAAGGCGTGAATCCCATCTGTGTATTTTTGTGCACACTAGTTAAAAAGCGGTGATTTTCGTTTGCTTCGCTCACTCAATTAGCGCTTACCCTGAATCGGACTTCATACACTTATATATGAACATTTTCACCGGAAATAAAGAAATACGCCTTTGTCCGGCTGAGTTTGATGTTTCTTTTAATCGTTCCCAGCGATGGAGAACCTTTAGCCAGTGGTTTAATATTACTGGTTGCATTTACCTGAAGCATTGTTATATCCATTAAAACTAACGTTTTCAGTACAGGGTGGTCCTCAAAAAACTGACGACCCAACAGTTGCTAATTCCAACTTTTCTAGTTAACACCCCTCAGAACCAGGAGAGGACAGAAATCAAGTTTAATGAAAGGAAGATTTCTGTCCTCTCCTGTTTCTGAAGGGTGCTAACTAGAAAAGTTGGACTTAGACTGTTGGGTCGTCACTTTTTTGTGGACCACCCTGTATTTGGCAACAATCATTCCGTTTACAATCATCGCATCTCCTCATTATTAGAAGAGATAGTCCTAATAGCCTCCTCATATTGTTTATTTCATATTATTTCATCATCCTTGCAGCTGCTACTTGTTCATTTAACCGGACATCTCGATTGTTATAATAAAGATTTGTTGTTTACGGCCATTTTATTTCTGTTGTGCATTCCTTGCGTTGGTAAGCTTCGGTTTGCGCCAAGTAAAAGTCCTCAAAGAGTTTAAAACTCCTTGTTTTGTTTTGGCTCTCTTTTGGCCTTTTGCCATCGAGTTGGGGAGAGAGAGCAAGCGACCTTGTGAACGAATGTGCTATTCGTGCATCAGTCGTGTTTCCTGGGTCCACGAGACGTTTTTCTTGCTAAATTTACTCTGGTGGAAGAGATTCTTTGCCAAAACGAGTTTAACGCACTCGACAAGTGAAGGACAACAATGATTGTAACGGAAATGCCTTGCGAAAAAAGTTAAAACAACGCGAACGAAAATACATTTTGTGGTTTTCCCCCATCGAGTAAATAGAAATGTATCAGACAGAATCGTATCTAATTTCGTTATAGTAAATTCCTTTAAAGTTATCTTTTATAACGGAAATTCTAAAAAAAAAAAAAAAATGCTTTGTAACCATTCTTTTCCTAGCCGTTGCTCAGAAGTTTGTACGAACAGTACAGTTTCGTTCAGGAAGCAAATGCTCAGGCTGTATGAAAAGTATAGTTTAGATTACGATACTGAAGCACAAAGTATAATTTAATTTAAGAATTTTTTTCCCCACTGGCTGAAATGCAATGTTGAACATTGCAGTATTAAATTCTCACTGTGTAGGTGAGGGACATATCTAACGGAAATAGCAGGAGACTCCACTACTAAGCATCACCCCCGTCATTTAAAAGGTGCTCTTACTGTTGAGTCTGTATTCTGTACAGAAGACCAGGGCCTTCTTGAGTTGCCCAAATTCAAACTTAATTATAAAAGTACACTTCTTATTTCTCCTCTTATTTTTTTCTCCAAACTACGACAACAACCAAGAAAGGGAACCAAAAATACGTAAAATATAACCTAAACACACACACACAAAAAAACTGCAGAAGACTATCAGAAATTCGTGAAAAACAGAATAAAACATAAAATCTGTAAAAGAGAATTCTGGCAGTTTAACTTGTAGAATAGAGACGTGTATATGTTTCGGTATTTTAAAACATTTCTTAATTTAAAAAAGAAAATATAAAACTGTTGCATACAACATTTTACGCAATTTAAAGAAGACAATAATATTGAAATCTCTTGGTATTAAACATTACCAATTTGTTTTCTTTATAAATGGTGTTAACAGGCAGTTTTAATGACTTTAATTTTCCACGCAATTCATTTACCGCCTTTTTTCATTAGCAATGTGCTGTGGACCTATAGGATATCTGCTATTGCATCATGTGTACTGTCGTCGAGACGTCAGCGATTGTATGAAAACTTACGTCACTATAGTACTTGCTAACCCTATTGTGAATTAGGGTCAAGGCTTCAATAGGGAGAGAGTTTCCTGTTTTTTACCTCATCTGTTCTGAGCAATAATATTTCCTGTTGCTCGTACGTTTCCTTGGATTGTGTGTCACTCATAAGCTTTACAAGAATAGTATTACTAACCTGTAATGACTCTTATTATTTGTCGTCGCACCTTTTTTTAAGTAGGTCGTGACTCCTCAAAACTAATGATTGCAACCCTTGCAACCCACGCTTTTCGGTCTAGGATGGAATAAGGAGTGTAGGAACCAATTTGGAATGACAGCTATGTATACCCTTGCAACCCACACATTTCGGTCTAGGGTGGAATGAGGAAAGTAGAAACGAATTTGGAATAAAATCTATGTACACCCTGGAACCCACACTTTTCGGTCTAGGATGGAATGAGGAAAGTAGAAACGAATTTTGGAATAAAATCTATGTACACCCTTGCAAGCCACACTTTTCGGTCTAGGATAGAATGAGGAAAGTAGAAATTAATTTGGAATAAAATCTATGTACACCATCCAACCCACACTTTTTGGTCTAGGATGGAATGAGGAAAGTAGAAACCAATTTGGAATAAAATCTATGTACACCCTGCAACCCACACTTTTTGGTCTAGGATGGAATGAGGAAAGTAGAAATTAATTTGGAATAAAATCTATGTACACCATCCAACCCACACTTTTTGGTCTAGGATAGAATGAGGAAAGTAGAAATTAAATTTGGAATAAAATCTATGTACACCCTTGCAACCCACACTTTTTTGGTCTAGGATGGAAATGGAATGAGGAAAGTAGAAACGAATTCGGAATAAAATCTATGTAGGGCCAGATATAACCAGGAGCCGACGAAACGAGCAGGGGTGTCGGAGCTCATTTTTTTTTTTCGGGCATAACGAAATGCCACGAACGCTATAGCTATTTCCAAGTCATTCTACGCTATGGAAGCCGTCCCCAGAACAGTACAGTAAAAAGTAAACTTGTGTACTTCATTGTTCTTCGATTTATCCATAAAAGCTCACGGAAGATCACTTACACCTTTTAGGGCAAATAAGGTGATTTACACTTATTTATTGCCATAATACAGCTTTTTTAACGCTCTTCAACACAAAAAGAACAATTAAAATCCGTTGCATACAGCATTTTATACAATAAAAACAAAAGAATTTGAGATTTTACCAATTTTGTTACCTCTTCTTGCCCCTAGATGCCGTTGCTTGCAAAGTGTATTAACTACTTGCTTGCTACTGCAGTTAAAATACTAGTACATTTGTCAGGTGTTAATATTTTTGCCATTTATTAAATTAGGTAACACTTTTTTAACAACGGTATCTGAACAATGCCATCTAGTGACAAGAAATGGTACTAAAATTGCTAAATCGCAAATTTTTTCTCTTATTGTATAAAATACTGTATGAAACGGATTTTAATTGTTCTTTTTGTATTTAAGAGAGTAAAGAAAGCGTATTATTGTAATAAACACTTTAGTTGTCCTTTATTAGTCATAATATTTGCATTCTGTCTACCAAAGAAATTCTCAAATTCATTACAAACGATATGCCGGTTGATTGATAAGTCAAAGTAACGGCAAGAATTAATAGGGTTGGGGTCCCAACCCTATAAATTCTTGGTAACGGGTGACAACAAAGAGTAACCTGTCGCTAGTTTTAATGATATTTTGGTCATCCGACCAATTCCTGATCTTAAAATGCCTTCTCATTTTATTCCTTCATTGTCGTTCGGTCAATAATTTTTGTTCTTTTTTTACGGAATACATTTTGGTGTTAATAATTCGTCAAACTCATGAGGCGTAAAAAATAACGAAACTTCCTGACAGGTTAATTCCCACAAGGAAATGTAAAAAAAAAAAACAACATTAAAATTGTCAACCTAGTATATTGGTGCTCTTGGTTACAATAAAAGCTATTACAAGATTTAAAAAAAAAACCATGAAAGACCATAAACAACGGGTTCAGCACTGTGCTGATTTCGTTTTTAGTTCTTTTTAAAGTTTTTTTTAATCTTGTAATTGGCTTTTATTGTGACCAAGACCACCAATATACCGGTTGAAAATTTAAATATAGTTTTTTACGTGTCCGTGTGGGAATTGATGTGTCAGAAGGTTTCCTTATTTTTTTTACAATTTCGTCCACCCACAAATTAAATGATTTTGCTCATGTGGTGGATAAATTAAAATCGGGGGGGAAAAAAACTTAAAATAATGTATGCTTTTTTTCAGAGAGCCGACGTCTTGGTCGAGGGGTTGTATCCGTTGCAGCCGTGTCGGACCTTTCAGCGCAAGAGGCTTGGAAGGCTGAAGCTGCCACGAGCAAAATCCATGAAGAAGAAGAACAAGAATTACCAGCGGCAAAGAAGAAGAAAGTGGACGACGAAAGCCTGACTTAATCCGTCCAATTTTATTTTTAAATAATTTTGCATTTTATAATAGTTGACGTGTTGCAGTTGATCACGTGCCAAACAAATTTGCATATCCTTTTTACAATCTGTAAAATAAATCATTCCAACTTCCATTCCATACTTGTGTTGCACTTACGTTTCAAGGGCAGCAGAATTTTGTATCTTGTAGCAAGGGGCTTCAGTAATTTTTGCGAGCAGGTAAGCTGTATTTTTGTTTAAATAATAATAATAAATAATGACCATCGCACTTTATCCCGTGGTAAAAAGAGATATAGGAGGGAAAGAACAGAGACGAATCCGCTTACGTTCTAAACTTCTGCCCACAATTACCAGTAAAACATAATTACAAACAAAAAGGTCAAGTGTGCCGTAAAAAATGGGGTTATATGATTGAAGTTTTATTTTACTTGTTAAAATGTACACGGATAAAAATTGGTGATTTTTAATTGAAATAATGAAATGTACAATTGAGAAAATTGGATCTGTTTAAGTGCTGTTGTGCTTTACGTAACGTGTATGATTGGTAAAGCCCAACAGCACTTAAATAGATGCAATTTTCTGAATTGTATATTTGATTATTTCAATTAAAAATCACTAATTTTTATCCGTGTACATTTTAACAAGTAAAATGAAACTTCAATCATATAACCCCTTTTTTTACGGAACACTTTACGTTTTTGTTTGTAATCCGTGTACCTTTTTTATGGCTATGGTGTCGCGTTATAAAGGTTTATGCATGCAGTCGATTGTTGCATGCACGAAGAATGGATCTGGAGTTTGCGGAGTGGCATTGTTCCCTAAATACAATGGTTAAAACAATGTAAAACAATCAAAATGATCGTTTAGGGTCCCGTAACTCCGGAATGGATCGACCAATTGAAAAAGTTGTCCCTGTAAGGTTGAAGCCCAGGAAAATTTCTGGCTCCGATCATGTTTCAGATTTTAGGTAGGTGCAGTAGTTTTTTTCTGAAACCGTGTCAGCCAAGAAGAACAAAAACCAGAACAACAAGAACTGAATAGTTTTCAAATTTACGTGTGGCTTCCTACGTTTACTCTTGCACGGAATTGTATAAAAGTTGGTGTAAAGTTTGGAAAAGTTGCTATCTACTATCTGACCAAGTTTGGTCGAAATATATTGAATAGAAACGGAGAAATTAATAGTTTTAGTTTTGCTGGAGAGAGGACTTCAATCATCGCCGTGTATGATGACACTTCAAAATGCTTAAATAATGTTTAATCTGCCAACAATTACAAGTAAAACAGACTAACACTTAATATGCGTATAAATGCTTCAAAAATGCTTAAACTGCCCAAAATCACAAGTAAAACACTCAAAATGCCTAAAAATGCTAAAATCCTTAAAAATGCGTAAATGTTTAAAATACTTAAAACGTTTAAAATGCTAAAAACTCAAAAACTCATTTGGTCCCCAGGCATGTTGGGACTGTCAAGCGACATCAGATTAAAACTTCAACATATTTAGTTAGTTGTGCTTTAGTTTGTTGGGCCGTGGGGGGGTGGGGGGGGGGGGACCAAGAAGGTTGAAAGGGCGTAAAAAGACCTAAGAATTTTTTGTAGTTTTTTTTTTAATTATTTTTTAAGATTTTGCCGTTTTCCCAATCAAATCTGCAGCCTTCAAGCACAGGCAATGGTAATAATTAAGCTCCACCAAGACACGAAATAAAAAATAAGTCTTAATTTTTATCACCTTCCTTACTCTCTAGCAAATGGATGTAAGCCAGACACTCTGCCTTTCTCGTTTTTCAGTTTTACTGGGGGTGTAGGGGATGGGGCATACGACGTAAAAAGTATCACTTGGGATTTGCAGAAACAAGCTTTTTTTCTGGGGGGAGGGGTGATGCGATGTCCACCAGAAAAAAAGTCTACTTGCAAACCTGGTGAGGTTACACCTTTATCCCTTTTTTGTGCTCTTAATTGAAGAAAGCACTTACTTAATTTTAAGCAAAAATTAAGTGTGGACAGAATTCACTCCAATTGATTTTAAACAAATATTAGGTGGAGTGGATTCTGTCCACATTTGATTTGGGTTAAATTGCATTTTTGCGAGAAGCAAAATAACATCGACAGTAATACAGGGAAGATTTATTTATTTTTTTAGTAAATTGTCATCGGAAATTCTAAACTTAATTATTTTGTAATTACTTTTGTTTTAATATTAATTTTGTTGAGCATTAAGTCATTTAAAGCTCCTGTAGATGAATTGGTTTTATTTTGAATCATGAGGCAGATGTTTCATCACACACAAAAAATCACGCATAGTCACTCACACGAAATAGAACTAAGATAGAAACCGACAACGCAAACACACACCATTACATTCACTTTCTGACATTACCAGTGAGTAAAAACAATCCTTGTTCCCTGGAATTGGATTTCAAATCACTCGTTTCGTTCGAATGAACTCTAGATGGTTTTTTTTTTGTGCATCTTCACAGCTGTGAATTCCATGGAAATACGACCTCTGTTTTTTTTTTCTAAATGGCAAAGCCATTTTTTTGTTCAGTTAGTCAATTTAGGGTATCAATAGCCTACAGAAAAATAAAGATAACATTTTCTAACAGGGGTGTTAACATAATACAGAAATATAATGATAACCTTTTCTAACTCGTGTTAACATAATTATGTTTAATGGATTCAGGCCTATACGATAAGTGTGGCTTTGCTGTTTTTCCCTGAGTTTTTTAAGTTTTATCCGTAAAAATTCGGAGAATTCCCTGAATTTTCCAGGTTTTCCAAGTTGAGAGGAACGGGTTTACAGGTAAGTGTCGGTGCCTTAAATTACAGGTAAAAAAAACAAATTATCTGAATATTGTAGAGTCTCCAACTAGTATTTTCACCTAATTTTTACTGGTTTTGACATTCCAAGCTACTGTTTTAACCGGCTTGAAGTTAGTTTTTCGATGGCTGCAAATTTCAAGGTTCTAGTTTAAACCTAGGAAGTGACTTAGCAAAACTAGAAGAAAAAATATTTAAAAAAAAAACCTGTTTACATAATGACATAACCTATGACATTACGTAAATGATGCCGTAACCTATTTACAAAATATTTCTTTATTCTTTAGGTTTGCTACACAGTGTCTTCAATGTTTTCGATTTACAGCGTTAAATAAAATATAAGCTAAAATAAAATGATTAGTTGCCTGGTCCTTAAATTCACAACCTTACTTGTGAATTAAAATTGCAAAAGTGAGGTATAGTCTATTAGTGGTAAAGGCAAACCTACAGATATCCGAATGTATAAAGCTTTTAGCGCTACAAGCCTATAAAGCACTTGGTACGTACGAACTTTGCTATATACATAGTAAATTTGATTTGCTATAAGACTGGACGTTTTATTGTAGGATACCAAGATGGATAAGAAATATACGTATTTAACTTTAAACTTTATTCCAAAGCGCCCAGAAGGGCATTATATGGAAAAAACGGTTAACAGGAGTACAGAAAAAAATATAAAAAACAACATTAGTAAAATATAGTAACTATAACAAGCCAGAAGAAAAGCAAAAAACATCATATTTGTGGGTGGGTTTTTTTTTGCGGGGGGGGGGGGTGGGATTGTAGACGGCCCTGTAAGCAACTAATGTATTGTGTCCGTAAAACAAATTTGCATGACATGACTCAAGCAAGCACTCGATTCCCAGGATCACCCGTTCTACTCCTGTGGAGACTTTGTAAAATAAGGGAGGAAAGCGGCTGAAAGCCTAAAAACATGCATTCGAGTCTTTTTTTTTTTTGGGGGGGGGAGGCCAGGGAGACTGAATTGTATCAAACCAAAAACATCAATGGACATGTCAGGCTAAGTGTAAAGCAGTGCAAAACTTTCAACTGCAATGGGGCAGCTAAGTCGTTATCAGCTCGTATGGCCCTTCGCGTTCGTTGCGACTGCTCAGTTTTAGTCCATGAAACATAAGTCTTTTAAAAGACTCTTATAGGCTTGCTCAAAAAAAAATTACTGAAATATGTCTAAAAAAACGTGAGTTACAAAATAGCCTTT
>JAHWFP010264739.1:8924-48338 GCA_023313725.1 Lithobius niger
CCCCCCCCCCCCTCACCCTCCGGCCATAAATATTGACTGATCCCTAAAACTGTATTTCTTTTACTACGCTCTTTCTGAAAAGTTAATACAACACTACAAGATATCAATTTCACGTAAATGTGCATAATGGGAGCATTCCCCCCTCTACACCTCCGTCCCGCCCCCCCCCCCCAACTCCACCCTTCAACAAGAACAATCAAGCGGATTTGTTTGAGAACTTTATACCCTTGGAGTATTCTGAATGTGGATATCCGGTTCGGTAAATGAATGAACGAGTTTTTTCGGTTTCCGAACAATGATTTCGATACGAATCCGAATGTGACAGATGCCTCCTTTCCCTCCCCCTCACCTACCCGTTGGCCACCCACGGAGAAGGATGGTCAGGGAGATGGCTAAATTGAGATAGGATTTTTGCGTCACTATAACACGCACGCACATGTACGGGGCCCGCTCAGAGGTTTGATGTGGTTTACGGCGCCACATGTTTTGTAGGCCCTCTCCCACCTTTCGTAGGCTATCTGAGAATCGTACTTTTGTTGACTTTTTGCAACATTTTGCAACTTTTTTCATTTGTTTTGGTTCCGTATCTATAGTCGTGTCAGAGTTAGTCGTACTCTGGTACCAAAGGTGAAAGTCTGCGTAATCTAGCACAATCTAGCACTTATAATGTGCCATGTCAGTATGGCTGAGCGGTAAGGACTCCGGCCTTTGATTTCAAATGTCGTGGGTTCGATTCCCCGCTCATGCAGTATGACATTTAAGTCCAAAAGGCAAAGTAAATAGGTTTGCATCCGTATTTATTGCTTTCATCAAGCGAAGGAATGCACAACGTCATTTGTTTTAACGAAACAAGCAAGTCACGAGCCTCCTTAATTATTGAGTGAAAATGAGGTTCGTCCTGGTGCACCTGGTAGCAAGCTGTAAAGATGAACAGCATCACTGCCGCCAGATGGCGCCATGGTATTTTCGTACGATTTTCAATCGGTGATAGTGCCACTTTACGCCATGTGCGTAAGATCACATTACGTACCCTTGAACACCCTTTTTACAATTTTATTTTTTTTTTGCCTGTTGTGGGTTGGGCCCCCTTGAAGCACGGGCCCAGGTACAGAAGCCACATTTTTGCTCCCTGTCTGGTCGTACCGGTGTCATGTAACATACAATTTCCCTTATTCTGACTGCGTGTCGAAAGATTAAGCAAATTCATCGTACTTTTGCGGCCTCCGTTGGAAGAAATGAGAAAATTCTTAAATTTAAAGATTATTATCTTTCATAAACTCTGTCCAAGCAAAACTTGTTATGGATACCAGTCATGAGTTTCTTTCGCCATTTGAACTTATGCGATCTAAACGCCACAGTAATTCTACCGATTAATAAATAATTTCAAGGTTTCAATGAAAACCCATGCTGCGCAATATGTTTTCTGTTACTGCATAAAAATTGGTGGGATGAAATTAGCGTTTGATGGCACGACTTCAAACGGGGAAAAAAATTTTGGCAGGAATCCTTAAAAGTTTTGAACAGATATTACACATTTTTATACATTTAGTCATTTACGAATTAAAGTGGCACTATCAGCAATTGAAAAAATCGTACGAAAATACCGTGGCGCCATCTAGCGGCAGTGATATTGTTCACTTTTACAGCTTGCTCTCAGTTGCTCCTGGACGAACAAAATGTTCTCAAAATACGGTAATTAAGGAGATCGTGGCGTGTTTGTTTCGTTAAAAGAAATGGCGTTGTGTATTCCTTCGCTTGATGCAAGTAAATGCTAGATAGCGCTAGATTTGCCAGATGACGCAGTTTGCCAGTCGGTGATAGCGCCACTTTAATGAACGGCATGAATGAAGGATCGACATGAAGAGTCCATCTCGGGGCCCACGTTAGGGATAGCAGGTTGAAAGCCCGAGGAAGAAAGCGTTTAGTACTAATTAAACCTTTCCCCCACTAATTTTCCGCTTGCGGCCCCCCCCCTAATTGCTCGAGTGAGCAAAGGGAACGAGTTCCCGTTTTAACTGTACGACTTGCGCCAGTTTGCTCTGTTGTTTGTCTGTTTGTTCCGCAGTTATGACCAAACGATTGAACGAATTCGAATGAAATTTGGTAGAAATGTATTCTTTGGCGAATTGCTGAATAACGCAGTTATCTTATTGTTTAATTGCTGCCAAAAATTGAATTCCGAATTGAGAGAAATGCGAATCGAATCCGGATTAGTTTGCTAGGCCCCGTTCGGAGCGCGTGAAGGGAAAGCACTGAGAAAAGGTGTTATAGTGTCCGCGGCTTATCTTGAGTTCTCCGCAGAACGAACACAGATGATCGATTGTACGTTTTCAGTAGCAGAGTGTCTTGTTGATATCCAAGATGGTTACAAAAATAATGGCGGCCGTCGGTTAAAGCCACTCCATCCAGGAAGACGTAGCCGCTCACAAAATACTTGTTCCTGGTTCAAAAACAATAGTTCCTGGTTTCGCAGCCACTCACCAAGACACGCCATTGTCGCTTAATTAGCGGATTCGTTCTTGGACCGCCCACGTGATACAAAGCGAAGCGTGTTCGATCCACCTACGAATGCGGACTCATTTAACTCAATCCACGTCACTTTGGATGTATTCACCCAGTTCGGGGCGCATTTAGTATTTAATTTGAATGTGTGGGGATCAAAGATGCGCTCCGAACGTGGTATGCAATTCCGGATTCATTTAACTCGTATGCGATCAACTTCACTTCGGAAGTGTCTACCTCGTTCGGAGCGCCTTTACCATTTAATCTTCATATGCGGATTGTAAGATGCGCTCCGAACGGAGCATTACAGATCTAAAATAGGTGTGTAAAAAAACTGGTAAAACTGTAACCCTGAACCCTAAGCTTGCAATCCCCGAACAGCCTTTGTTTTAATGGGTTTTTTTTTTTTTTTGGCGGCAATTATTCTAAAGGAGTTTTCTTCATAATTTTATATACCAAAAGGTGATTCCAAAAAAATTATTGAATTCGGATAGATCTATAAAAAATTGGTCTAAATAAAGCCTGACGGTGCTGAAGACCACTGCACCAGTTCCGACAGTCACCTATTTTGAATAATTTAGCTTCATTTCGCGTATTAAAGGCGCTTTTGCACCTTTTCAACTCCCAGATCCAGCGCCGTAGAATCTTCGAGCAATATAAAGAAAATAGCGGTAAATTTAAAAAAGAAACAACACTTCGCTGCAGCGCCGCGAATTTTCATCACTAAAACGAGATCACGTGACCCGCATCAGCCTATTGGATGACGGAGAATCTGGAACGTGGATGCTGTGTTTAGAATATGGGCACCGCTATCGTAATGGTGAAGTTTTGGATTAGTATTACAAAAAATTAAGACTAATAATCCAGTGAGGAAGGATGGGACTAATTTTAAGCCATGCCATTTTGCGCGTCTGTTTTGTACTTCTCCAAGCTGTCGGCGCGCGTCTTGGCAAGAAGTGTAAACAACAACAAAACTATGGCGTTAAAAAATTACTTTCCGAAATTTTCAAACGACAAGTTGATTACTCTGGATCGCACCATTTTTCATCCAGTAATTTTCAAGATAATATCTATACCCTCTCTTTTTTCCATTATTAATTTATTCATCGCGTTTTCTAACCACAAAATTAAAATGTCGGGGGGGGGGGGGGGGGAGAAAAAAATGTTAATTAGAAAATCGGGAAAGAAAACAAACCGTGGGTGGGTAAACAAACAAGTGAAAACAGGGTCTTTAAATCTGCATAACAACCATCTTAAAATATCTGGAGTGCCGTCAACTCTTTCCTTCCTAATCAGATTCGGAGAACCACTTATTCATATTCATATTATGCATGGCATCAATTTTGTCTTAAGTTTTAGCGTTGAAATGAAAAAAACAAAAAGAAAGAAAAAACAGCATTTCGAGGTAATAACACGATCGATGATCGCATGCGTGGGATTTTGGGCTGCTGCGAGCCAACCAATCGCAGCTTCACATGTGTCCTCGTATTGTTTGTTACCAGGCTGTGAAGAATCGTCGGCTTGCATCTTAGTACGAGCAGGTGCAAGCAACGCATCTAGACAGAATACATGCCTTGGGCAGCAAGAGGTAACTGAACGCAACTTTCTAGTCCCGTTTTAGCTACGCGGTGTGTTAGTCGGTAATTGTGATCCCATGGAAATAATTCCAACATTAATAATTTATTTATTCAACAAATCAGCAAACAAGACAAAAGCACGAAGCTACTATATAGCAGTGACACGACGTAGTATTATTGTATATAACTCTATGCTGGAGCCGTAATGGGTTAGCTGCAAGGAGCACTGCAGAGAGAAACAGAAGGGCGTCATACTGAAGCCGATGCTGTGAAGAGTGATTTCTTGACCCAAAACGCGTGATTTTTGTTGTTGGCGAAAACAACCGTTATTTTAAGCCTAAGAAATCAGCTCTTCCGTTGTTTTTCCCTCCATTTTTATGTAGTGCACCTTGTAGTTATGCCCTCCAATACCCATACTGGTGCCAATATGGCGGCAAATGTCACTGCTCTATAGCTTATATGTGCGCCAGTGGCGTAACTAGTGTGGGCGGGGCCAAGGGGCGGTTCGTAGCCTCTGTAAGATTTTAAAGGCTTATTCAACAAATTGGCCAAGTCACTTTTTTGCATAGTTGAAAAAACCTTGACTATCCTGAAGGACGTATTTTATTTATAACAAAAATCATTATCTAGTATGAAAAACTGAAAGATTTACATGACAAATTCTTCTTATGCGTGTAATGCAGTCAGCAAAACTGATTTTATAAAATGGTTTCTAACGGCACTTTGCAAGGCCAGAAAATGCCGGAAAGTTGCATAAATGCATCAGGCTAATGTTCCCCCTCAGTGCAAAACCCTAGTTACGCCACTGATGTGAACTGATGGACAATACCAACAAAATAATTTCGAATAACATAAATATAACAGATCTTTCTAATGAAGCTAATACATTAGTTAAATTGGGGTGAGAGGGGATTCAGTTATTTATGGTGCGTCGATAACTTGGTCAATTAACACCCACCTCAGTCGCTGTTCAGTGGTCCGGGTTGCCATGGCGCCACGTATATTTACAGAGGTGTTAAACAAACCCCGAATCTACATCTTGTCATACATTTGTACCTCCTGCAAAAACAAAAACAAAAAAACCCTGGACAAGAATTCAGACTCGTCGCACAATTGACACGCTAATTCTCGCGGTATAGGGCAGTGACACGACGTAGTATTATTGTATATAACTCTATGCTGGAGCCAGTAACTGGGTTAGTTGGAAGGTGCACTGGGTGGGGGAAAAGAAGAGCGTCTTACTGTAGCCAATGCTATTAGACTGGATTTCTTAGGCCTATAACGTGCGATTTTTGTCGAGTTGTTGGCAGTTGCTGACATTTTTTTAAGCAAGTGGAATCTTTATTTTCCGATTACAACCTCGTAGCATAAGGGATTGGAAAAAAACAACGGTTTTTTAAGCCTACGAAATCCACTCTCAAAGCACTACCTTGACTAGAAGTGCCGTTGTTTAACCCACCATTTCATTCTAGTGCCCCTTGCAGGTATCTCTCTTGTAGCCAATATGACGTCACTTGACGCTGCTCTATAGACAAGTGACATCATATTGGCTACGGACACCATTTGGAGGTAATAGCTACAAGGTGCACTAGATTAAAATATAACGGGAAAAACGGCACTTCTAGTCAAGACAATGCTTTGAGAACGGATTTCTTAGGCTTAAAAGAACGTTGTTTTCTCCAGCAACAAAAATCGCGCGTTATAAGCTTAAGAAATCCAGTCTAATAGCATTGACTTCAATAAGACGATCTTCCTTTCTCCCTCCAGTGCTCCTTGCAGCTAACCCAGTTACTGGCTCCACCGTGGAGTTATACACAATAATACTACGTCGTGTCACTGCCCTATAGGAAACGGCGGTGAATACCATCAAGATGGTTAAAGTACACAAGCACATGACGAACCATAAGTAGCCGGTGGCACCCATCACATTCAGGAGGGATATCTCATTCAAAAGGCAGCAATGTCTAAGGTAGGTATGACCAACATCAACCTCCTCTTCTCGGCAACAAGCCGAGTGCCATGCCTGGTCAGTACCTGTAATAGCCTGCAACTTATTGCCGTCTTGTTTGTCACACAAAGGGATCCGGGAGGAAATTAAGGTTTCATGGCACGTCGACAGCTAGGTCATTAGCACCAACCTCAGTCACAGTGCAGTGGTCCGGGATACCACAGCACCACATATTACAAAGACCTTAAACAAATCCAAGATCCATCCATACCTTATCATATATTTGTAACTCCTGCAAAAATTAAAAAACCCTGGAAAGGAGTACAGGACCCATCACACAATTAACACGCTAAGTTCCGCGGAAGATGAAAACGGCGCCAAACACCATCAAGATGGTTACAGTCTACAACCACATGACTTACCATAAGTAAGTGGCTTGTGACACCTCGACATTCGGGAGGGGTATGCCCCCCTGAAAAGAAAGCATTGTCTAAGGTTGGTGTGACCAATATGTAAAATGGCCAACATGTCCTCTTTTCGGGGACTGCGGCAACAAGCCGAGTGTCATGCCTGGACAGTATCTGTAATAGACCGCAACGTATTGCCGTCTTGTTTGGCCCACAAGGGCTGCCAAGCAGTATGAAACTCAAGACATATGGTTGGAACGGCGTCCCAGAGAACAAGGCTGAGATCTCGAGGACCAGAGAGGGTCCTTTCGCTGCCGCACAAGCACGTGCTTTCCCAGCTATCCCAACATGGCCCTGAATCCAGTAGAAAATCCCAGTCTTCTGCTGGCCAGGCAAGTGGGAAAGCAGAGCTTTCACTGTATCAAAGGGTTCCGAGGTTTATATGATGCCAAGGACTCCAGGGTGCAAATAACTTATTTACACGGGCCGTCTGGATCCCAGAGATCGTTCGGATCTCCGGCGTCATTCGGATCATGTAACCTCGTTCCCAGAAGTTCTCTGACCGCACACCAGCCGGCAATTCAAACATGACGGAAAACGGCGCCGATTCAACTGAGTAGCAACCAGTATTCAGAGCTAATTCGCACATTTTTGAACAATTAATCGACTCTGTCGTAATATTTAACATTTCACTAGATTGTTCGTAGTTGTTGACATGTTTTTGAACAATATCAGATCAACTGTTCATTTGAACGAGCGTTCACGGTAAGATGAACTTGAAGACTACGGCTACCTGGATTACTGCACCCTGTGTTGGCTTGCTGTATGATAGTGCTTTTTTGTTTAGGGAGGGGGAAGTTACCCCCAGCTTGCATGAGCACGCACCCCCACCCCTCCCATTGAAGCACCACCGACCCATATGTAATCTTACCTTACGGGAGTGAAATACCCAAATTATTTAAACTACCCTAGAAATCATTTAGTCCCAGTTCTTGGGGGGGGGGGGAGAGGTGCCCCAGTTTGCTTGCCTCCCCCTTCAACCCTGGCGTGTCTCTGAACCAAACATACCAATCTAACATCCCAATTTCTTCCCCTCCCCCCGCCCCCCAAAAAATAAAATTTATAGCTTACTGTACCACTGTTAGTCTAGTCTTACTTTTTAGAAGGAATTTCACAGTGCAACTTCTTTGTATGACCAGAATAAGAGTGGTACAGTAGACAATAATATTTTTTTTTTGGGGGGGGAGGAGGAGAAATTGGGATGTTGGACTGGTATGTTTGGTTCAGGGACACACCAGGGTTGAAGGGGGAGGTAAGCAAACTGGGGCACCTCTTCCCCCACCCCCCAAGAGCTGGGACTAAATGATTTCTAGGGTAGTTTAAATTATTTGGGTATTTCACTCCCGTAAGGTAAGATTACGTATGGTTCGGTGGTGCTTCAATGGGAGGGAGGGGGGGGGGGGGCGTGCTCAAGCAAGCTGGGGGTAACTTCCCCCTCCGTAAACAAAAAAGCGCTATCATACAGCCAGCCAACACCGGGTGCAGTAATGCTGGCAGCCGGAGAAACGTCTTCAAGTTCATCTTACCGTGAACGCTCGTTCAAATGAGTAGTTGATCTGATATTGTTCAAAAACATGTCAACAACTACGAACAATCTAGCGAATGTTAAATATTACGACAAAGTCGATTAATTGTTCAAAAATGTGAGAATTAGCTCTGAATACTGGTTGCTGCTACTCGTTTGAATCGGCGCCGTTTTCCGCCATGTTTGAATTGCCGGTTGGTGTGAGGGCAGAGAACTTCTGGGAGCGAGGTTATATGATCCGAATAACGCCAGAGATCCGATCAACGCATGGGATCCAGAGCCCGTGTAAAAAAAGTTATATGCCTCTAGGGCACTAATAGAAACACTAAAGATGATAAAATGTCAGCCCCAAAGCTCGAGGATCCAATCAACAGCGGACCGAGTGCAAGAAGCACCGCCGAAAACGCAGAATTAGACTGATGGAAGGCTATAGGAAACAGTCATTCCCTCATGCACAAAAGAACATTCCACGCCAACCTCTGACTTCGACCCATCAGTGAAAAGCCGCCGATAACACAGCCGCCGAAACTCCTGCAAGCATATTGCGGGTGCAGTGGAACTTTTTGGGTAGGCTGCCAGACGGAATGTGAAAATACGACGTGGGACACGCCAAGGGGCCACTGGCATCTCCCCAAGCCTCAATACACGGGACGTTGCAAAGGTCATTTCCTGACAAGACTACTGCAGCTTATCACGGAAATAACCCTCACCTACCCTGCGTCTACGATATCACCAAGCCTCGTTCAAAAACCGCAGGACAAGTAGCAGTGGACTACACAGCATGCAGTCGCACATTATACTGGATTGCTAGCGGGTTGGAGGGTGGGCGGGATTGAAGCTTAATGACGCACCGAAAGCTAGGTCATTAACGCCAATCTCAGTCACAGTGCAGTGATACAGGATGCCACTGCGCCACACGTTACAGAGATGTTAACCAAACCTCAAATGTAGATCTTTTTCTTATCGTATATCTGTACCTCCTGCAAAAATTGAAAAACCCCGAACCACAGGAGGACAGAATCATCTCCCAAGTGACATGCTCTGTCTCGCGGCGATGAAAGTGGCAACGAACACCATCAAGATGAGGACAATTAACCAGAACATGACGGACCATGAGTGGCCCGCGACACAAATGACATTCAAGAGGGATTACCCCTCTTCACGACCACCCTCAAAAGGAAGCATTGAGTAAGGTAGGTGTGACCAATATATATTTAACCAATAAGCAAACGGACCAACACCACTCCTACCCGGCAACTGTAACGACAAGCCGAGTGCCATTCCTGGACAGTGCCTTTAATAGCCCACTTGTTGGGACTATATTAAGTTTAAATTTAGTGCCAACACTTCACCGCAAAAATATGCACAAAGGCTAAATCGCTATATAAATAAAAAGTGCAATACTTGTATTTAGCTGATCCCCATTGGCCAGTTTTTGACATGTTTTCTCATTTTTTTGGCACTTGTAATATTTCTTAACCAAATGGAATTTCGTTGAATAAATACGGAACAATATAAGATAGGACTCTATTCAGACACTCCAAGGTGAGTGTAAGGGTGCGTGCCCAGGGCCATTCACCTTGCGAGCCGAGCGCCAGAAGAAACATGGTCACAGAAGTCTGCAGCTTGCATTATTGGTTGTCGAGTCTTAGGTTAAACGCTTCCTAAGTCAAAGTAATTATTTGTAATCATTGTGTACGAGCAATGATTTAAAGTTGAATAATTGATATTCAAATTAAATATATTTTACAGTTTGCACGTTTCTTTTAACACTTTGTTAATGGTTCTTTGTAGCTTATCAATTAAGTTAGTTGAAGTTGAAACAAAGATGCTGCACGCGTAACTGACCATAAGAATTATTACAGTTAGTCAAACACTGATCATATTTCGTACCCCATAAGAATTGGTACAGCCGGTCAAACGCCGATCATATTTCTTGCTTTTTTGCGTTTCATTTACTGCTGGTACCCACAAGAATTATTACAATTGTTCAAACACTGTTCATATTCCTTGCCTGTTTGCGCTTCATTTACTGATTGTACCTCATAAGAATTATTATAATTGGCCAAACACCTTTCATCGTTTTTGCCTCTTTATGCTTCATTTGCTGCTTGTGCGCCATAAGAATTATTATAGTTGGTTAGACTCCAATTATAGATCTTACCTCTTTGTGCTTCATTTACTTCTGACACCCCATATGAATTATTAGAATTGGTCTAACATCGATCATTTCCATGCCTCTTTGTGCTTCATTTACTGCTGGAACTACATAAAAATTATTATAATTGGTCATGAAAGCGTTCTTGATGCTGTGGATATACGATGTTCAAGATTTGTAATACATTTTTGTGAAAATTAAATGAATTTCGTTGACACTGTGTACCAATATTTGCAACCGCCACGCTAGCCTATTTTTCAGAGAAGGAACTGATTGGTAGCGCCTCCTGGCAGTGATTATTGCCACCACTGATCTTAATGATAATTACATGGCCCAGGCCTCACAAACATTGTTATACAAAATGAACTGCCTGGTTTATTATTTTAACATATAACATTACCTTTAAGAATAACTAGCTTAAATAATTACTGGCCATTGAGACAAAAGTATTATTGCCACTGAACTTTAAGACAAATCTGGATAGCATATAAGCGTTAATTCCAACACTCCCCCTCAATGATAACTTTTGTCTCCTTAACCATAGGCATCTAAAACAGTCCCATTACTTGGTTGAACTTAGATAGCTTTACAGAATTTTAAGGTTTTGTATGTCTGCTGCCATCTCACTTGTTTGACAGTAGCAAACATCAAGTTTCTTGTTTAGCACAAGGTCGCACACAAAATTGTATTTAGTGTCTATGTGTTTTGTGTGTTGTCTTAATCTTCTGTTGGATAACATCATTATACAACTTTGGTTGCTTCGTAGATCCTGATAGGTGTTGTAGGTGTCTCGTTCAGGTCACACATAACTTGCTCTATCCCCATAGCTTCCTGACATGCATCGGTAAGAGAGATTAGCTCCACCTCGGTTGAAGACAGTGCCACCAACTTTTGGTGTCTGCTTGACCAGCATACCGTCGCACCGAAAGCTTGAAAAAGGTGTCCCGAGTTTGACCTTCGGTTTGTAGGGTCTCCTGCCCAGTCGGCATCGGCATAACCAAGTAGCTCTAGTTGGCCTTTCGTCGAGATTCGTCCAAGGTGTAGCTTGTAGTGTGATGTCCCCTTCAAGTGTCTTTAGGTACACTTCACTTCATTCCAGTCACGTTGGTGCTCTGACTTTACGTGCAAGAATACTTGCAGCGGCAGCTATGTCCGGGCGTGAATTCACTGCTACATACATCAATGAACCAACTGCGCTTCTGTAAATTGTGTTTGAGCTGAGAATCTCCCCTTCACCTCCATTTCGACAGTGATAGTTGACATCGAGTGGAAACGCTGATGGTTTTGCATCTTCGAGCTTGTATTGCTTTAGTGTGGACTTAATGTACAGCTCTTGGTCAACTGCAAAATAACTTTCACTATCTCGTTCGAAACGCATACCTAGGTAATGAGAAAGACTTTTAATTCTTAGCATAGTTCCAAGTTGACTTTCAAACATGTCAAGATTGTTCTCATCAACACTGGCTCCAACAATATCTTCAACATGCACTACTATGTATGTCCACAGTCCGTCAGTGCACCTTGAATACAGACACGTGTCGGCTCTGCTCCTGACAAAATTCTCCGAAGTCAAAAATTCATTCAGTTTTCTGTACCACTCCATGGCTCCTTGCTTCAGTCCATAGAGATTCTTTGCAGCCTGCACACCCAGTGTTCTTTTCCCGCTTCTTCTCTTCCTTCAGGCTGGTGCATACACACCACATTCTGCAAATCCGCTTGAAGGAACGCAGTTTGACATCATAATGTCTCACATGCATGTTATGTTTCCCTGCTACCGCTAGCAGCAGCTTTAGAGTAGTTTGGTTGACTACCGGTGCGAACACTTCGTCATAGTCATGTCCATACTTTTCAGAATATCCTTGCGCCACAAGTCTTGCTTTGTAGCGCATTACTTTTCCTCCTTGGTCTCGCTTCATCTTGTAGACCCACTTGCTTCCCACTATGTTCACACCTGGCGGAGGTTTGGTTAATATCCAAGTTTCATTTTCAGCGAGAGATTGGATCTCTTCGTCCATGGCTTTATTCCACTCGGCTGAACGAGGGCCAAACTGCGCTTCTTCCCATGTTTTGGGTTCGATTTGGTCGTCTTTTTTAGTCAGATTAATTGTTTCAATTAATCGCTGTGGAGGGTTACCCTTGTTCGGTCGAACTGACGAAGCATGAGGTGGTGGTGATCATTGTCATCTCCCCCTTGATGTGGGCCTTCATCATCAGAAATAGGTATTTGCAGATCTTCGACTATGCCACTGTTTTTTTGTTTAGGCTTGTTTACTGGATTGAATGCCTTCCCGAGATTCATGCTGTTTGCTCATGAACTGTACATCGCGGGTAATTGTGATCTTGCTGTTGCTTGGATTTAACAGCCTATAAGCTTTTGAGCCTTCTTGATAACCGACGAAAACAAGTTTCTGTGCTTTTTCGTCACTGCCTCCGCTCTTTTGGCTGATGAGCGTAGACTGTTGCACCAAAAGTGTGGAAATGGCTGTAGTTTGGATTCGTGCCATGCCACATTTTGTATGGGATTTCGCTTGAGCCTTTTGTTGGTAGTCTATTTTGGCGATGATTAGCTGTGTGTATTGCTTCACCACAAAATTTCTTCTTGAGCCCGCTGTCAGCAAGCGTACGAGTCATTTCAATCAAACTCCTGTTCTTCCTCTCCGCGACACCATTTTACTGCAGAGTGTAGGGTGCTGTAAGCTCATGCTTTGATACCTTCTTTTGCTAGGAATGTACTGAATGATTGTCCTGTGTATTCGCCACCCCTGTCCGAGCGAATTTCTTTACTACGCGGTTAAACTTGGTTTTGATCATGCTGATATGCTCTTTTATATTTTCTTCAACTTTAGATTTACGCTGCAGTAGATAAATTACTGTGTAGCGACTGTGGTCTTCAATTAGTGTTAACACGTACCTTTTCTTGCCGGGTGTCTCTGTTTGCATTGAACCACAAACATGTGTGTGCACGAGATTGAAGAGTTCACTTGATTGTGGGCTTGCTTTATTTGGGAAAGGTAGCTTTGTCATTTTCCCTTTTACGCAGACTTCACATTTGATCTTTGTTCCACAATTCTTGAGTTGAATGCCTTCAGCCAGTTGTTTGACGACGACTTGTCTGACCACGTTTGGATCCCGGTGACCGAGCCTTTTGTGCCACCCGTGAATGCAGTAGGATGAACAGTTTCCTGCCTAGGTTGTTTCCACCGTTTTGAGCCCCATCGCGAAGCGTTGCTTTTGATGCTGTCGTAGCATGTAGATTAAGGAATTCAAATCTGCTGTTGCTAAATATTTCCATTTTGAAGTAGGTCGCACACATCATCGTGGAAATCTATTTTTAGCCCTTTTTCCACAAGTTTGCTCGCTGAGAGTAGGTTACCTTGCAGGCCTGGCACATACAGTACCCTCTTTAAAGTCACTGTTTTTGGTGGTTCTGTACCTGTGTCACACAATAGCACGCCCTCGGCGATTCCTGTAGCATGAATGACTTCACCATCTGCAAGCTTTATGACTTTCTTTGGGATTTCTTCCAGCGATGTGAAAAATTACTTTTAACAAGACATGTGGCTTGAAGCGGCTGAATCGATAAACCAATCTTCATTTCAGTTGTGGTTTGAAGAGTTGTGGAATGTAGTTTTGAAACAAGTATCATCCTCTACTTCAAATTTATTTGCCTTTTGTGGAGTACTTTTATTAGTTTCTTGCTGCTTCCCGTCCTGTGTTTCTTTCCACGATGCATATTTCCTGCAATCCCGCTTGAAGTGATTTCCGTGGCAAAAGAAACAATTTTTAGATTTGAATGCTTTGCCGCCATCTTGTTTGCTGTATCGTTTGCCAGTGCTGGATTGACCTGTCGTCTTCAATGTCTTTTCGCTAGAGTCTGGATACTTTAGAGAGAGAATGACCTTCCTTTCTACGTCTGTATTCGTCGACTAGTTTACCCTTGACAAGTGCTGCAGTTAGGTCAACCTCTGGTCTGGTCTCTAACGCTGTGATTAAGGTCCCGTAGCTGTCTGGCAAGCTGCTGATTATCATGGCTAGTGCTAACTGATCTGCGAGTAGTTCCCCCATTTCATTTAACCGGTCAATAGTGTCTGTCATGTAACTTAAATGTGCCTCCATATCACCATGTTCCTCCAATTGTTTATGACGCCATTTCTTAAGTAGGAATACTTGTGAGTGTGTTCTTCATATGGTACGAACTGAAAAAATTCCATGCACCCCGGGCTGTTGCTTCCCGCTCTATATGGGTCAGTTGACAATCTTCCACCAGCAAACCTATTATGGCCCTAGCGTTTTGATCTCTTCTAACCCATGCAGCATCGGGTGCTTGTGGTGCAGTTTGAGAAACAACATCCCACAGTCCAACTTTAATTAGCGCTAACTCAACTTTGAAACTCCCAAGTCTGGTAATTACTTGAGTTGAGTTTTGCGATCGTAATCTTTGTATTGTCTACCATATTGAGAATAGAAACGTGTCCACAAGATTTTGCTTTGACTGGTTGGCACAATTTAAATAATGAAAATACGTACAAATAATGTCCATCAACAATCTGGGCCCATAATCTGAAAGAATTCTTGATGCAGTATATATACGATGTCTTGGATATATGATGTTCAAGATTTGTAATGCATTTTTGTGTGAAAATTAAATGAATTTCGTTGACACTGTGTACCAATATTTGCAACCGCCACGCTAGCCTATTTTGCAGAGAAGGAACCAATAGGTAGTGCCTCCTGGCAGTGATTATTGCCACCACTGATCTTTATAACAATTACGTGGTCTAGGCCTCACAAACATTGTTACGCAAAATGAACTGCCTGGTTTATTATTTTAACAAATAACGTTAACTTTAAGAATAACTAGCTTAAATAATTACTGGCCAATGAGAAAAAAGTATTATTGCCACTGAATTTTAAGACAAATCTGGATAGCATATAAGCGTTAATTCCAACAGGTCAAATACCGATCATATTTCTTACCTCTTTGTGCTTTATTTACTTCTGGTCCTCTGTAAGAATTATTACAATTGTGGTCAAACACCTATCAAAGTTGTTGCCTCTTTGTGTTTCATTTAGTGCTGGTACCCCAGAAGAATTATTACAGCTAGTCACACTCTGAACGTACATCTTACCTCTTTGTGCTTCATTTACTTCTTATACCCCATAAGAATTATTACAATTGGTCAAACACCGATCATATTTCTTACCCTTTGTGCTTTAACCAGAGAGCTCTCCCTTACAAAGACAGCTCCAGAAGTCTGACCTCTGACACTCGGTAAAAATCACTCATACTAGGACTCCAATAAGAATTATTACAATTATGGTCAAACACCTATCAAACTTCTTGCCTCTTTGTACTTCATTTAGTGCTGGTACCCCACAAGAATTATTGCAATTGGTCTAACACCGATCATTTCCTTACCTCTTTGTGCTTCATTTACTGCTGGTGCCCGACAAGAATTATTACATTTGGCCACACACCGATCTTAAATCTTGCCTCTTTGTGCTTCATTTACTGCTGGTACCCCACAAGAACAAGAATTGTTACAATTGGCCAAACGCCGATCATATTTCTTAACTCCTTGTGCTTCATTTACTGCTGGTACCGCAGAGGAATATCTTATTACAGCTGGCCACACACCGATCATAGATCTTGCCTCTTTGTGCTGTATTTACTTCTCATGCCCCATCAGAATAATTGCTATTGGTCAAATACCGATCATTTCCTTGCCACTTTGTGCTTCATTTACTGCTGGTACCCCACAAGAACAAGAATTGATACAACTGGCCGTACACCGATCGTAGATCTTGCCTTTGCTTACTGTCTGATACCCATAAGAATTATAAACCTGTTTAAACCAATTATAGTGAGAGTCGATTTGTTTTCTCTTTCAAATACAGTGATCGATATTGTGGTGACTGATTGTCTAATGCATGTGAATAATTACCCCTCCTAAGAATACAATCCAAAAACCCAAATGATTTCTTGGCCATGGTTCCACGACGTGTATGCGTTTGTAGTTTTTGATCAGCTGCGATGGGATAGCATGGCGGCGCACACCTATCAATTAAAGACGAGCCCACTACGATTCTTCTATCGGTTTCATTTTTAAACTGTAAGTTTAATTAGAACACTAGTGAACTGAATGAGCACTAAGAATATTCAGCACCGTTTGGCAGTTTTATGACATGGGAGGCCTCCAAACCGTTTAGTCTCGGCGTTTTGAATATTTCATCTTTCCGACGGCGACGTTGCCACACGGCACGACTGATATGGATGAAATAACTAGATAGCACAATCATTGGCCAAAAGCAGTTTTATGAATTCGTCCCCCCCCCAACCTGAAAAAAAAACAAATGTCAAACAGTAGAAGCTGTTTTAAATATTTCTCCATCCCCTCTCCAAAAAAAGTACTAAGCATTAAAGTCATGAACGATTGTTCAAACAAGTAGCCTAAGTCGAACGCTAATTTCGCATGTGGACATGACTATATAAGCTTGTTATCCAGTTCGTACGTATGAGATCAGTGGAGCAGTATGCATACGTCAGTGATTTGTTGAATAATTTGAGGAAGTTGCCAGTAATTGGGCGGTTGGTAGTGACGTCAGCCGCTGACGAAGGCTGCATAGTTCCCAGTCATTGGTCGTGGATGGATGATGTCAGTCGGCTGAAGAAAAAATAACGAACGCCATTCGTTTACAACAAACAAAAATCTTTGATTATTTCTAGTGGAGTATTTCCCCGACGGATTCGGCTCATTTTCGAACTTAGACCCAGAAATGTGCCATCGAATATGTGCGCAAAATTTGACAGAAATCCGATAATTCGTTAAAACGCTATAGCGTGAACACACAGACAGACAGTCACCCAGACAAACCGTTCACGTAAGAGTCTCAATCGACTCTAATAACAATTGGTCAATCAACCATCATATTTCTTACCTCTTTATGCTTTATTTACTTCTGGTCCTCCATAAGAATTGTTACAATTGGTCAAAAACCTGTCACAGTCTTGCCGCTTGTATCCCATAAGAGTTATGGATAAATTGGTCAAATTCTTCAGGGGTTGGCCAACCTTTGCATGACCTCATTTATTGGTACACTTTGTCTTAAACCTTATAACTAGGCAACCAAATCAATGAGCCATTCACTTGAGATTAATGTGAATTTCTTTTGTAATACAACAATTTAGATCTTGCAAAAGAAAAGCTCTGCCATCGTGTCAACAATTCAGGATCCGTATTCACCTAACTTAAATTCCACGATATTTCAATAATAGTTCAAGGACCACCGGATAATTAACAGACAAGGTAACAATTAAAAGAAAAATTTGTCAAATAGCATATGGAGTATTATCAATACTGGCGCAAGCTATAAGTCACAAGTTTTTTCACATAAACAACACTGGAACAAATGTGGATTGGTTCCTTTTTGATTGGTTGCTTGTCATCCACTCCACCTTAACGGTTTGCTGCTGGCAGCATTCTGGCTGTTTGCTCCGTTCTCCCATTTTGATTTTACGGGGATGCCGTTTTTATGGAGCAGATGCCTTGCTCGATTTTAGGCTTAGCCGTCTTGATCAGTCGGAGTGTGGTTTTTTTTTTACTAACGTGTTTTAACTAATTTTATCGCAAATGTTCTTGGACTCGTAGCCGACCACCGCTAGTTATCACTATTCCGCTCGCCACCTTCGAGTTTTCACCTTGGGCTGGGACTGCCAACGTCTTACGAGGTAAAAAGGATTATAACTTTTATGTATTTTTGTCTAATTTGCGATATTTCGTTGTGTAATAGTCAGCTGCCACCCCTCCCCCCCCCCGCCATGTTTTCGACCCTGTAGAGGTTAGAAGTCTTGCTCGACTGCAGTACATCTTGTGCGAAAACAGGTCCGCTGTTTAGGCTCACTTGTGCTAATCCTTCTTTATCATTATTTAATCAACTTAGGCTTAATTTCAATCCCTCCCCCCATCCCCATTCCGTTACGAGATGCCTTATAACGGGGTTGGGGATGCAACGACCGTGTCACGTCTTGAATCCGTCCACGTGACGTCTTTCTTAAATCTCGCCAGTATCTTCTTGAACAATAGTGTGCCATAGACTCAGCTGGATGACTTATCCTGCTGCCGATCACCATAGTAGCTAACTCCCCTCTTGTAAAACCCATCCTACTTAGGCTAACCTTAAAATAAATTATTTTAGTCTAAACCAAGGTTTGACTGAGTGTGTTTTCCTTACGTGACAATTGAATTATGAATCATATGGTGCAAGTGATTTACTAATCCTTAACAGTTTGGTTTTGAGTTCGGTTTGTGGCCTTAAAACCCCGCAAACGAACTCGGGACCTCTTGCGAGTTCCCCTAAACTTCTATTATTTCCCCGCTGTTTTATACAAGGGAAGGTGTCTGCGCATTTTAACAACTAGTGAGCGACAGCGTACCACCCGAGAGATGATTATGATGCTTTGAAGCTGCCTAACCAGTCATCTGATTGTTCGTACAAAGACCACCTCACTCAGATCCACCAAGACCCACACACACTGTGTACAATACTTTGTGTGGAACCCAGAGACTACCTCAACGTCACATCAATTCTGTACAACCTTCACAAGACAGGAGACGATCTCCGCATAATGAAGACAGCAGAGATCCAGTACCACGGCAGCGGAGGAGTCGGCTTTACTGCAGCCATTGCTGGAGCGGCCAGCACAATTTCCGCAACTGTGATCAGGTTCGAACCTCAGTTTATCCACGAGGCCCCTTGGTGCTCGAACTGCTATGGATTCGACTTATTTCCAGTGCGTGTGGCAATGCCACTCCCTCATCACAACGTATAAAGTACCGTTTTCATTGACTGCGTACCGTTTGAGATTCGGTGAATGAGCCTACATTACGGGCTCCAAATGTGAACTTAGTTCATGACAATCAGCCTGTTTTTCCGACGCAAAGTGCTTCAACCAATAATTCAGGGCACGTAGCATTCCTTTGTCAGGAGCATATGGTCTATGCCTTAGACACTGTCCATAGGCCAAACACCGGTACTCATGTGTGTCAACCTGACAATGATGAACCTAGCCAAGTCAATATCTACTTATAGTAATAAAGATGGGGGAAGCAAACGTTGACGTCTTCACCCATGATTCCATTCCGTACTGGCCGTAGTAACTAATAGCGACAAATTAATCGATCATTCAAAGTTTTGTAGGGTAAAGGTAGCTTTAGCGTCAAATGACCTAAGTGACTACGGTGTGTTGATTGATTACATTGTCGCTGGCCATGATAGAAATGGTTGAAATTTGGGTTGCCCTGTAATTTTTAGGAATGTAGCGGAGATGCTGATGGCGGCCAAATATTTACTGTCAGCATCTCAACTAGAATTAGTGATCTTAATTCTAACCTGCGTGCACAGGGAGTTTATGTACTTGAGAGGATCCGGCACATAATGTAATAATGTTCGGCGGTCACAATAAACACCTGTTTACCATTCAATTAAATAAATACAGATGCAAACTATTTACGTTGCTTTTTGGACTTATATGTCAGACTACCTGAGCGGGGAATCAAACCACGACCTTTGAAATCAAAGGCTGAGGTCCTACCGCTGAGCCATACTGACACGGCTTTTTTTTTAAAGGAAACGTCCATAGGCAGCATTGAACACACACATACACATGTAAACATACACAAGAACAAACTTACCCAAAGAGCTTATGTACTCCTACCTTACTTGCACCTGTATCACATGATCACCCAAATGTTCCACCTAGCACCTTACTTAGCGCCCTACCTAGCACATAACCTAGTGTTTTGCCAGTGTCTGCCCAAGACACCCCCGTTTTCATGTGTATGTGTGTCATCAACTCTTCCGTAGAATAGAGTCCAGTCAGGGGGGCTCCCAAGATTTTTCCACGCCTTCTCTGGTGGGGGAGGGGTGAGCACAGTCATGGCTATATCTAAATGTGCTGGGGATTGGGTTGATCTGACACCTCCTCAACACCCCATCCGGTTCGTCCGATGCGGAGTACATTATTAGATGTTTTAATAAATGTCAACACTGTAACAAAGGGTTACATCCCTGCGAACAAACGCCACTCCAAGATATGGAGATTCTGTCATCATGTGATATATGTGCTCCCGTATCGACTAGTTACAAGGAAGCTCATGCCGACCCTAATGTGCATATTTGGAATTCAGCTATGCAATCCGAGATCCAAGCCCTTGTAGGCATGGACTAAACAAATTACTCTACGGCTTAAAACAAGTGGTTCTTGATCATGAAAGTAGCCGTGATTAAATCCGAACTCATCCAGAGCAAGTGGGACCTTGCATCTTCTACAAGTTGGTTGGAGGATACGATTGTTGGTGGGGTAAACGTGGACGTATTTTTGTGGTCCCGACGGCTTCATCGACCACGACATACTTGACACTGGTAAGGATATGACCATCTTGGAAACATGGAATAGTCTTTAATTGGAACTGCTCCTTGACGGGTTCGAAGACGGCATTTCCATTTCCCAACATGCTTACATAAATAAGCAACTTGCCACCTTTGAAATGGAGGCGGTGTCAACAGCCTCCCTCTTTTCCCAAAACATGAACGACTGTTTACAGTCACCTCTTTTCGACAGGGAGCAGCACCGTCCCTTATTGTTTCCTTCCTATTTCTTGTATCACATAATCGACCTGATATTAGTCAAGCAGCAGTTAACCTGTCACATTACAACGACAGCCCGATACAATTACATTGGGTTCCGGCTAAAGGTATTCTCAGGTACCTCGAGGGTACCACTTCATACAAGTTATACACTGGAATGTAGAGGAACCAGAGGGTTATTCAGTTTCGACCTGGGTGATGACCAAGGATGCACATAGTTTCTCCGGTCACGCCATTAAGGTAGTCGGAAGCTTCATTGTTTGGAGGACGGTAAAACTGAAAGTAGTGGTACTCAGTAGTGCTGAGGCGGAACTAATAGCCATTACTGAGTGTGGCACCGGTCTGCTATGGGTTTGGGAGACGTTTGTAGAGTTCCAGTTCACGAATTTCTTGAGTTCACCTTCCTGTCTACATTCGGATAGTCGGGGAACCAGAGACCTAGTGAATAGTTTGTCTTGTAGTACCAGGACAAAACACTTTGTTCGGAGAGTTTGGAACCTCCATGCCCTGGTTGAGGAACAAGTGATAAAACTAACTTATAAGCCTAGTACTGAAATTATGGTAGCCCTTCTGACTCGTGCGGTCTCCACAGATTGCATTTCGTTCTGAATTCAATAACCAACATCAAGGATGTAGTCCCCAATTTAACCCCCACCCATACAATCTGTCTTTATTTATATGTTGCTCCTTTGTCGAGGGAGGGGGTGTGTGGCACAGCCCTGCCCTGTTGCCGCTCTCAACTTCCTCGCCACTACAAGCTCCTTGTACGTTCAGTCGTTCAGGAGCATTTTGTGCTTTGTACTTTCCGGATACAGCCCAGTTTGTTTCTAGGTGTGCAAGTTTTGCAATTGCTTATTGGAACAATACCTTATTAGTCTATGGTCAGAGCATGAATTGGTCTCCTTAGTGTAACTTGCATTCAACTATTGACTAGTTTCATTTTTTTCTCTCATTTCTTGTTACACCCATTGTTCTTCTCCTTTTGCTCTGTCGCATTCCGCCTCTATATTACGTATAATACATCACTCCTTTCTCTACCTTCTTCTTTCTCAACCTGTAAGGAATAACAGTTCTATGGCCATAGTATGGCGATGCCATTTTGTCGGGACAGTTAAGCCCATATAGTTTTTTTGAGGGATATTACTGCCTCCACTGCCTTCCACATAAAGAAGGGAAGAGTTAAGACAACAGAAGACATCCCACACATACCAGTTACGTGAACTCCCACACTACCAGTTATGTACTCCAAAAACTATGATCCTGGGCCTTCATACCAAGTAACGCCGTGACTTGCATTTGAAGTCTGACATAGCTAGGAAATGAAGAACAGACGGAGAAGGTGATGAAAGAATGGAACTCATCTGTAACCCCTTGCAATGTTTCCCATTAAGAAAATAAAATCAACTTGGACCGACCATGCCGTTTAATGATTTCAACATAGTGAGAATATTCGTACCCCAAAACGTCCACCAAGGACCTCTACAAAGCGCAGAACTACTTCGTAACAGCATGCTCTGCGTATCGGAGAGGTTAGATACACATCAGCAAAATAATAACTCAAGCTCAAATCCTCCTACAGTCTTGTATGCAACAGCCAACCCCACTAACAGTGCAACGTGGACCAATCCACTATCGCTGAGGTTGGCGCTAATAACCTAGCTACTGAAGCACCAAAAACCCTCAATCCATTAAATTCATGTAGCTGTAATTAAGAATGAAATTACTAGGCAATTCAGGTAAGGCTTATGCGACAAGGCAGATCTGAAAAGGCAGTGGAAATAGGTTTGCATGTTTTTATTGTTTATTGAAGGATGTTGTTTATTGTTCACTTGCTGCTAAATTAACTTTTACCATGATTTCCTCAAGGTTTGAATAAAAATCGAAATTGCTTCAATTTCGATTTTAGCTAAAGCATGCTGCTGTATGTGGTAAATTTATATTAAGTTTTAACAAACTAGTGATTATGTACGTTAATGAAAAATAATCGCATACTTACATAAGAATTAAGAAAATAGAACGGCCATACCACCTCATGAGAATACATTGTGTGATCATATGACCATCCCTATTTTGTTAAGACTGAAACAAGTACTAGTATTTTTAAATAGAAAAACTACTAGATTGTATGTTTTGTTTAAACTTAACCAGGAAATAACTAGGAGCATCACATCCGTAAGGCTACTAGCTGCTTCAGGTAGCCATCTGCATAAAAGCTAATTCAGCAGGACATGAATTTTGTCACAAAAAAATTGTTACCTTAATTGTCCTGATTAGTTGGACTGTAAGAGGCAAAACCCATAAATGTTGATATCGTGGTTCGACAATTAACTACTGAGCCAAGTGTGGTTTGAACAGGAACCCAAAATGTAGTCAGCTGTTCAGGGTCCTTCACTTCGTGTCGAATACCTTGTCTTATCACTTTGCCTTTTAAGAGACGATAGGTTGCATTACAACCTTCACGTTATTTTTGAAATTTCAAAATCACATTTCCCCCACCCCCCATTTTTTCCATAGCAAAACTGAAAAATTTCTTAAATGGTTTTAATATATATATATATATATATATTTTTTTTTTTTAGTTTAGCCCAAACTGTACTAAGTTCTAATGTTTTATTTTTTTTTTTAAGATTTTGTGTACTCATTCTTCCAAGTTTTCTTTCGTTTTGCCGAATTTGTTTCAAAAACTGCTTATTGGCTAGAGCTTCTGTTTTATACTTTGGATTATTAGATTTCCCGAGTAGTATCAAATATAAAATTAAATCTACCATAAACGTGTACGAAGTTGGTATGCAGGCACTAACGTAATCTTCCCATTTTCACACTTTTTATTTTTTCACTGTGCAAAATGCCGGCAAAGATAACTGCCCAAAGTAGGGATGCAATGAATATTCGGTATTCAACCAAAAATGTAAGTATTCTTATTCAGCCGTATAACAACGACGTTCAGTATTCACACAAATACTCATTTTTGCCGAATAGCAATCTTCGGTGTTCGACTGGATACTCCTTTTGGCTAAATAATGTTAAGATTTGTTCGTTTAATTGCTGGTACAAATTTACGCAATTTTGTCGACGTAAAATGTTTAGCTTTATCATGTCTCTTTTTTTGACAAACCATCTTCTAACATTTGTATGGAAGGAAAAATTACAGGCGGTAGGCCTTTTTCAAGGCCTATACGAAATTGCACATTTTATGAGGAGGGGAGGTTAAGTTTTTCAAAAGGCGAAGATGTGCGTTGTATCTTCCTTCACCTCGGTGTCTTCAAATTTTATCATAAGGAAACCTGTTCAACTACTGTTTCCAAGCATGGTCGCACATTGTATTCAATAGTGTTGTATGTTATTTGGCAAAGTATTTGGCCAAATAATTCTGTATTCGGACGAGTATATCAATTGTTTGTACCGAATATTTGGTATTAGGCAGTTTAACTATTCGGTTGTGTATTCGGTTTTTGGCAGGCTGCATATTCGGTTGTGTGTTCGGCATTTTTTATTTAGCAATTTTCGTATTTGGTGCATCAATAGCCTAATACTGTGAAACAACGTAGAACATGGTTACTGAAACTGATTCAACAGTTTAAGTTCAACATACTGTCCACAGCTCGTAATCTGGCCAAAATTCAGTCAACTGCCCAACAAAGTACAATAATGTTTAAATATTACTTTAAGGTACAAGGGTGCAGTAAACAAAAGCTTGTGTTTATTATACTGTGTTCTAATGTTTATGAGGCCCTGTTGACAGTGACAGTTGGTGGGAAACATGACTTAATACGTTGCGGCCAAGCAATCAGCACCCCAAAAAGGTGGGTCTAACCTTTTGCAACCCTTAATTTGTATTTAATAGTTAAATTTCGGTTCCAGCTGCTTGGAGAAAACTAAGGGCAAACCCGTGTTGATCACCAATCAATAACGAATCTATGATATCGTCCATATCTCACTCCAAGTCGATCTTTGTCATGTCCTCTTTGTCACGTCTCTTAAAAGCCGAACAAACAAATCCTTCCCTTTTGTAATGATCGGCGAATCCTTGTCTTGAATGTCATTTTGTTTCCCGTAAAAAAGAAAAAAACAACTCTTACTCAGGAAATACATGAAATAAAATTTTTTTTATTTTGAGGAAAATGAGAATGGAAACAATAATAATAATAATAATAATAGATACATGTATATATACATACAGACATCTAGAACCTTACGAAAAACCAGCTTTTCTTAAATTACACTTCATAATTAATTATTTTCACAGGTTTTCACGATTCATGGACTGTCCTCAACTGTTGCATTTATTGATAAAAATTGTTTACTTATTCTTTTGGCCCTTAAATCACATCAGTTTTACAGAATATTGGACCTTTTAGACCGTAACTTGGTCCGTGGCTGGCCAAGGACAATTCTTTACAATTGTCTGATTAGTTGGCCACCAGAGACCCAACGAACCTCAACTGACGTATCATTAACTGTTTGACACCTCGCAGTATAATACTATTAATAATAGTTAACACACAAAAATTGCTTTTTCTTCTAAACGCACAATACAGGGAGCTTGATACTGGAAAGTACAAAGTGAGCAGCTAATTCAGCCAACTTTTGTCTCCTTTATTAAACCAACTATTTTAAAATTTATTTATACAGTTGCTCTTAAAGAGAAACTAAAAGATGTGCAATAGAACTGAAGAGGATGTCACAGGGTTGGGAGATTTAGATGGATAATTCAACATCTGCAAGACCTTTGGAGAACAAGCAACACTATTATTAGCATTATAGGCCTATGGAAATCATTTCCCTGTACAAATGGGGTAAACTGTTCACTACGGCTGGAATACACCCGACGTCCCACAAACAAGAAAAGCAACACATGCAGAAGACGACATCTACTGTCAATCAGCTACACTCATTTTGTTCATTTTGTTTGACCCCCAGGCAGTTGCCACACGTCGCAACGCTGCCGGAATCCTGTTCGTCACACCACGTGCTGAGAAAGTGTTGTGACATCATTGCAAAGCTCCAACGGTTCTTACCCGAATGACAACTTTCAATTCCACAGATAAGGCTGTGTCTGGTGTGACATCATCGACTAATGATGTTTACACACTCCGAATTCGTAATATCACTACTGTAGTGTATGCTTCAGCCAAATTCAAACGTCCGCTTCCTTCAAGTAAAGATTTGCATGTCGTCCGCGTACTGGACTTGGGACTGTTATTACTTTTCTCATTGTTAGGACATCCTATTGTTTATAATATCCAGTAACCTGTTAGGGTAAGGACTGATTTACTGTCAACTAGACATCCAATAAAGCCAACAAAATGTACATTTTTTTTTCGATTAATAAGTTATTGTTTGTATGTAGGACTTGACAGGAAATAGAATTAGTGCATTGCATTATTATTTTTTTTTGGGTGTCTGAATGTAAAAAAGGACAAAGCGAAAAAAGACTACTTCAGCATAGTTTATTTATTTATTTATTTATATTCGTTTCCGCGACAAACCTTTGCTAGTTTTAAGTTTAGGCACTGCCAATAATACGGTTTTGTCATAGACAAAAATATAACGAAAATAGTAATATAGCAGCACTAAAGCTTTTTTTTTTTTTGGCTTTGAAGATGACAAACACACACAGACGGAATTAAAGATCTTTACAGGTTCACGTTATAATAATGCCCGTTCTAAACAAACTCTACATATTAATTATGTATTCACAAATAAGACGGGACCGGCCAGTTCAAAGTTCTTTTTTTTTTTTTTCATCAACAGCATTCTTTTCGTAATACCGCAGCAATACTGCACCTTCGTTAAGAGTCAATATCATTATTATCCAAATGAGATGCTGTCTTTAACAAATCATCTTACACATACACACAAAAAAAAATCTTGCTTCATTTACGCTGGTGTAGAGAACAACACATAATCTATCAGACAGCAAAAAATTGTATGAAGGGATCAACAATACCACATTAAAAAAAGATTCTTTCGCAGCTTGATGCACAGTGTTTTCACGATTAAACGAAGCTATAATTTGGTTCTTACCTTCGATAACACAATTGTAATTTTTAACTCCAACAGGGCTGCCACCGGGGTGTAACAGTTTTTCACAAAATTTCACTTCACACATTTTTCATTTCTTCACAATTTTTTGCACACTTTTATTAAAATTTTCACATTTTTGCACCTTGGCTTCACCAACTTTTCGCAGCAGAGGCTGTATTTTTTTTAATTTTATTTCTTTAAACAGAGCAGAAAGCATTATGGGGCACACTGCCGTCTGGGTGTAACAAAAGAACATCATTCTTGGCGTGAAACAGTATCCTATTGCCATCCCGCGGCAGACCGTTGAAAACCTAACCGAATAACCAGAATATGCAAAATGGAGTTGGAAAACTAGTTTTATTTATTTATTTATTTATTATTCGTGGCACATATTGCAATTTATTTTACTAAAAATCCCAAAAATTGACATTTTTCACACTTTCATTGGAGAGGCCAGAAATTTCACATTTTTTCACATTGGTGGCAGCCCTGCTCGTAACTGAACGACTTGGCAACAGAAAACACTCTTACTCTTCAAACACTCTTCGGTACCGAGTTCACAAAACATCTGTGCGGAATCGATGCGTAAGAAAACGTTCTTGCACATGGTACCGTGAAATCCCTTTCACCGTAGGTACACTAACATTGTCACACCAACAATGATAGGGCATGGAAATGGAACCCCATTCATACTATTAGGCTATTATTAAACTTGAATGACTTTGTTCAGGGTGTCAAATTCAGTTCCGGCAGGTACAATATATGCACGCACACATTAATTGAAGCTAAAGTGTAGAACTACCCTTACAACGTTGAGATGAAAACTTAGCTCTGTACACTCTTGTTGTAGTCTACACAATTTAGTTTTTACTTGGTAGTAGAACGGACTCTTTTGTATTTTATCTTTTAAGTGCATAAAATTTGTAGGCTGTGGTGTCCACAACAGTGGTTACCTGATAGGACGGGTTGAGGAGGAGGGAAGGGGGGTGGGGGGGAACAAGGAAAAAAAATCAAACGAATTTAGAATCAGTCTGACGAGGCCATTATGCTGATATGCACGAATACTTTATAAAGTACAGTACCATCTCACTTAATACACATTTTGTATGACAAATGGTAGGAGTTGTAAAGAATGAGCCAGTTTGCCATACATTTGAGGGGTTCAAGAATTGTAAATTGCATTCAGATCTTCATTACTGTCTAAGAACCGCTGTGTTTACCAAAATTTCACTACAAATATACAGAAAGTGTCATTTTTTCTCCGTAATAAAATGAGAAGATTCCACACATGGAGAAAGCATATACAATCATGACATAATCCAAAAATATCGCATCCCACAAATTCACGTAAGTTTATGAAAAGTTCCAATTACCGTAATTTCACGCCTTTAACCGCCTCCGAGCTAACCCGTACTATTAAAAAATAGACCGATTGTGTAAATAAACTCTGGTATAACCCGCGGGTAATCTACAACTTTCAACGAAATTTGAAAGCCTTCTAGTAAATAAAGAAAGAAATCACAAGGTAAAGGGTAAATGAAGCAACCCGTCAGCATTAAAGACTAGCCTTGTGAGGATACACAATACACTAGTCTGAGAAAGAAAGACAGAAAAGACAACTGACCCGACCGGAACTCGAACCCAGGACTTCCCGTTTACCAGCCGGGTGCTCTTACCACTGCGTTACCACTGCGCCCCAGTAACGCAGTGGTTAGAGCACCCGGCTAGTAAACGGGATGTCCTGGATTCGAGTCCCAGTAGGGGCAGTAGTCTTTTCTTTCTTTCTCAGACTAGTGTATTGTGTATCCTCACAAGGACAGTCTTTAATGCAGACTGCTTGTTTCATTGAACGCCTTCATTAGCAAGTATATCCAGGCTGCTGTCTTTCGAACACAATGTTATATTGTGATCCAGGGTTAACTACAAGTTATTTTCCCTCTTTGCTCTGCATGTCTTTAGATTAAGCCCTAAATAAACAGGTCGAACAACTGGTAATAACCAGCGGCACACAACCGTTCGTCATGAAAAGCACCAGATGCAGCAACTTATCGGTTGGACACTCCAGGAACAGGAAGTTGAACCCAGAGATGAGTGACCGACAACCATGCAAGGCTCAAACGCATCGAAATTGGTTGATATTCATTACTAGTTGATCTCGAATTTGTTGTACGCGGATCATAACAAACAAAAACAAGTCAAATCGAAACAAGAGCTCCACGTTTTCAAGAATTAATGTAAAAAATGCCTGAAGAATGTCAACTGTTGCAAGTGAGAAAATTACTCCACCAACTTGATTTTCATGACATCACTGCAGCAGTTCAGTACATAAAGGTTTCCGCTGATTAAGAAATGGCCTTTTTTTTTGTTGTAGCGTGGAAAATAGCTCGCGTATTACCCGTACTCGTATAACCAGCAGATTCGGGTTTTTTTTTTATGAAACAAGTTGTATAAACCTGGTTATACGGTAGTTTAAAGACAGATGAAAAATGGCCGTGGGTCACTGTCAACTTTGTTTTAATAAATATCAATTGCCGACGCACAAAATTGTGCATCCAAAAGTTTAGTATGACTATGAACATCATTTTGAATCTTGGGGTTAAGTACAAAAACTTTTTTTCAGACATTCAATTTAAGAAATATTTTTTTGTTCATTATGCTTATTAACCATTAAGTATTCAACTGCGGCAATACATTATGTATCTTTTTCTTTGAAAAGTCGTTTTATAATGTTTATTTTCTATTTTGGTTAAAAATTATGACAGCTTATGGCCTTCAAAACAGATAGTATTTACATGTCAGACAACCTGTTTGTAAGAAACAACAAAAAACGAAAATTGTAACTTCCTAAAGCAAAATAGTTGAGATGAAGGCTTGTGCTGTGGCATAAAATATTGCTGGATTTTGTCATGTCCGCACATTGGGAACCATGTACGCACCTCTGCAACAATTTTCGAAAAACACAGAGATGGAGTTGACGGTGAAACCGCTTAAGCGGTTAAGCGGCTTAAGCGGTTTCATATTTTAAAGTACTTCTAGCTTTGATGTTATTTCAGACCTACGCAAAACCGGAAAGTGACGTTGTACCTTAATTATGAAAACAGAATAAAATTTAATGACTTTTTTTTTACTTTACAGAGAATGTAAATTTGCATTTTTTCTATGCAGAACGGCATAGTTTACTGCAGATTATATTCAACTTACTAAATCCTAAAAAATATTGGTGGCAATCCTGAAAGAAATGAATTCAAATTCTTAATACAAATCAAAAAAGTACTTAAAAAAAAAAACCAATGTACTAGATTTAAATAAAACATTAAGGTTCTCAGTTTCACTGAAACAATGTTACTTCCGAATGTAACCATCATGTTGGCAGTGTAAGAAACTCACCAACACACTCCCAACCGTTTAAGTTACGCAGGACACACAATCGAACATTACAATATAATTTTTTTTTTCAATGAAATAACCCATAAAATTCACCGGTATCTTAGACAGTACAAAGCAATTTCATTCTTATTAAAATTTGTAAAAATGTATATTTGCCAGTGAGAATGGATTCAATAGGGTAATTTATTACTTACATATTATGACATCAAGAAACTGTGAGTTGTCGAGGGTGAACGATCATCATAATTACACTTTCATTGTATTCTTTAAAGGGCTAACGTCAAAAGTTGAAACGCAACCACATGTATTATACTAAATAAAAACCTGTCTAATCTCCAACGTTTAAACGATAGCTTTTATGACATTGCCACGGTCTCACTACACGGTACCACTTTCACTTTTTACCCACATATTCAAATTAAGATTTGGTTGAGATTACCGAATAGAGAAAATAGAGACAAAAGCAAACACTGACGTACTTTGTAATATTTAACACTTAAAATCATTACAAAAATAATGTTTAGTGGTACAACAACAACAACAACAATAATAATAATAATACGTACATTAATATAATACAACAAAATATTCACTCATAGGCCCATTCACACAAAACTACTTAAATATTAAAGGTAGGTAAGCCAACACGTTTGATCTTGTAAAACTATCGTTTATACCGTTGGAGCACCTTATGCAATACAATGCAATCGTAAGAACGTAAAAAAATCTTTACTGGCAACACAATAAATTTGAATCTAAAAAAAAAAATGACCCTAACCGAACCAAAACCAAATCTATTGTCAGCAAGTTGAGTGAACAGGTTTTAAGACACATGCATAAGCCACTGTACAGCAGAATCTTTAATAAAGACATTAAATAATGCAGAGAAAAAAATATTTAAGCTGTGTCATTTTCACAAAATAACTTTTACTTTCGTAAACATTTTGCAGCTATTTATGAGACAGGCCTTCAAAACAAGACCCCAACTGTATTTATATGTATATACCCCAAACCATACCAAATAAGCTTTTTTTTTTTTAATTACAACCCCTTACACCCTGACTCGTAAAATTACGCCAGCTTTCCGTAAAGGAGAGATTTTACACTACGAAACAAGATTTGAAAACGGAATTATTTTTTGTTTCATTTTGCAGGAAAATCGAAGAGAACATGAATAAAATGTGCACAAACAAAAACAAAAAATAAAACTGAAAAAAAATTTCACCGAATAATTAACATAGCACAAGACAAACAAAAGTACAAAAGCAAGAAGAAAAAAGATTTGTATACGTGTGTAATTTCCTGTTCCTGAAAAGAACCCAGCCCAAAGAAAGAAAGAAAAGGTAAGCTGTAGCTAACATTATTTTTACATCTCAAGCGGTAAATTAATTATTTTACAAATAATGCCTCAATTTCTTGCTTGTTTGGTAACGAGGTAGGTGAACAAAAGAAGAAAAAAAAACAATTGTGCCCGTTATTCAACATGCTCTGCCACGATGTATTCATTTGTAAATACAACCGTGCTCACACAATGTACTTGTTGGTGTCAAACTTAATAGGTAAAACTTTTACAAAAAATATACGGGTATTTTGGCTTCAGTGACAAGTTCCCTCATATTGATTACGTATGTCAAAGGAGGCGCAACAAAATACGCCCAAAAAAATGGGTAAAACACCTTTAAGATTTTTGCCGTAATAATAGCCGAAATATCAGCTGAATTAGTTTTTTTTAGCTAGTAAGCTAAAAACTTTATGAATCAATTCATAAAATACATGCGAAAAACTTTTAAAATTTTCAATATAAATTAAATAGGGAGAAGTAAACAAGGGGAGGAAAAAAAAACACCTACGAGGTATTTTTACAAAAACGCATCGACAAAATTGGCGGGTTAAAAACAATCTCTTTGGAAGTAAAACTGGTATTAAGCTTGGCTTTTCCTTTCCGTAGCTTCTCAAACTATAACCCTAATAAACACAAGCATATCATCAACGTAAACAGCACTTAAGTGGTCTTGAGCCACTTTCTGCTATCTTCTTCCCGACGCTTTCACAGTATTAACATTGCCATTTCCCTACGTACTTATCAACCAATTTTGAATATAGTCTGGATTCGGGCAAATTAATGCATTGCTAACTTTCGAAAATAAGAATATCGGATGCCAACCCCATAAACCCTAAATACTCTATTTGTAGCACGGTCCTTAATTGTAACCGGGTGTTTTCGACATCATGAATTAGTAGAAGCCTGTGTCTAGTTGCAGTTGGGTCTCTAGTTGTAGCCTCGTCAAAATGGCTTGATTTAAAAAAAATCTTGTTCATGACTGGTTGCCAACACGTTTAGGTTAATTTCAGAGTAATGGTAAAGCATTCGTGTGATATTAATGTCGTTTTTTAATGTCAGACACATGTCTTTCATATTTTTTAACCGTAAATTTCCTTTCTAAATTTTGTAGTAGCCAGCCTCCAGTTGTAGCTTGTCTCTAATTGTAACCGGTTCAAAGTGGCTTGATTATTGACCAGTAGCCTGGGCTACGAGTAGAGTATTTACGGTATCTATATATAAAGAGGTCAAAATGTTGAAATAAGTCATATATTATTAACGAAAAATCTGCTTTAAAAAGGTTAAAAAATAAAATATCAAAACCATAATGTTAGCAATGCAAAAAAACAAATGTTTCTAAGTTATTCCAAATTTGTCAAAATACATGAATACTTCACGCAAGTCAATTTCGTTACCAGAGTGACACGTTTTATATCCTCACCCCCAAGAACTGCTGAATATCCAGCTTAGGTAAGGTAAGCCCACATAACGCTAGAAAGCAGAGCGCTTTCCCAATTTTCGTGGCGAGATTGCCGAAACGTGTCGTCAATGACGTTTTTCAAAACGGACATGAAGAGTGTCATTGCCGAACCACGCCTTTGAGTTAAATAAAATAAAAATTAAGATCTCGAAAACAAATGATATGCAACTGGGGTAACCATACAGGTGACACTTGATGGACACGTCAGCCGCATTTTCATGGAAATGGCTTTTCCAAAAGGTGCACCAACAGCGATATATGTGCAAGGTGCACGTTTCTTTCAAACGTCGCAACAGAAGGATAGCAGAAAGGCCCCAAACTAGCACATAGTATTCAAACGAGGATCATAGGAACCTATGCGAGTCCAAAAGTTACGTCATAACTTATTCTTGGCTTCCAAATCTTTTATGTCCTCTTACATGACTAAAGAAATGCTAATTTTTCTGTCTTTTCCACATCAGTCCATTTGGCGTGCTGCTTTTCTTGTAAACTTCCATAGTGGTTGGCTTCATAATATATACATGCTTGTTGGCAGCCATCACACACACAAGTACAGTAGCAACAGCTTCACCACCGTTTTCTTTAATCTTTGACTATTTTTAGTTAAATTATAATTTTGATGTATTCTCCTTTCAGTTGATATCTGAGATATTTTTTTTATACATAACTATATTTTTTTCTTGAAAATAAATAGGTTATCTTTAATAGTTAAGGAAATGCACTCATGTGCTTCACTTCTTTTCATCAATCAATTTGCTGCCGCTATAATTTTTAAGCAACAAAATAAAGAAATTACGTGCATTGAACAAATTTCTCAAAATATAATCTAAATCGTAATTTTCATCAACTTTTTTTGTGTGTGTAATTTAACGTGGCCAGGAAGGACTGTGCCGGTTGTTTCGAAATAATTCTTCGTTTCTTATGAATGGCATGAGATGGCGTTGTTGCGGGGAGGGGGGTCGCCAGAAGCAACGCTGGGCCCAAGGTTATAACTGAAGCCGAAAACATTGGTTACAGAAACCTGTGCAGAGGTGTGCCCCAACACAATCGCGGCGGCACAAATGAGAATTAGGAAGTCTTTTAGAAATTAAGAAATATGTTCAATACACCTTCCTTCAGGCTTATTTGGTTCAGCTGGTTTGAAAAGACTAATCTAAATTAGCAAATAGCAGAAAAAAAAGGCTGGCCTATTCGTCAGTCAGTATTGTACTTTATGGGTATGTACGTACAATTTTAGTCACAAAAGATGACTATTAAATGGCCTGTAACGTTCATCACGTGCAACGGATGGAGAGAGCGAAATAAAGGTGTAAGTCACGTCGTAAGTCACAAATTGACGGTACTATTACCAAGAAATTTCCACCAGATTTTTCAATTGCCTTAAAATGATTATTTTGGGGGGTAGACTTGAAAATCTTTACCTTTTTTTCCTAACCTTTTTGAATACGGTCACTATTGTAGATTCTAATGTATTTAAAATAATTCACATTCGTTACGAAAAAATTTGTTTGGAATGATTCGTGCAGTTACGATTTATGTGACGTTTTCAGTAACGAATACAGGAAAATACTGGTGGTACCTTGTATCCACACTTCATTTCGCTCTCAACCATTTGCTTTGGAAAAAAATCAATTTTTTAACACAGTGAGTTAATAAATTATCTGTATTTTAACTGATTTGAACGGAACGAAACTGTTTCGCATGACTGGATGAGTGTTAAAAAACAAAGAGGATCCCACATAAGTAATTTTCTTCTGATTGTTTTCGTTCATCTTTTTTAAAGTCCAAAATATTACGAAAAAAATTAAAAGGAGAGTGACGGAGGACAAAGGACATGTGAATATTGAAAATAAATCATCATTTTTCCTCATATTTTTTCCTTAGCAACAATTCTGCAAAAGACATTTTGCAAAAATCACTGTTTTATGAATATTATTTTATGTTTTTGTAGTTTTGTGGTTGCTGCAATTGTTGTTTCATTAAGGGTGGATGTTTTCATGAGTAGAGATTGAAACTCCACATTAAGAAGAGTCCATTTGCGAAGAGGGACAACAGAGCTTTGTGCATGGAATGGAGGGGGGGAGGGGAGGGACATAGATAAAAGGAAATAGTACGAAGAGCAAGAGCATGAGGTCCGACAGGGAAGCCATTTTGACAACCAACTCGTGGTGTGCAAGAAATAGGTCTTGCATCGTAACAAATACGTCACCTCAACATTACACTTGATGCCACTGTAACTGTCAACGACAACTCAACTTGGCTAGAATCGACCGTTACCAGCCTTGGGTCTATGAGATTTAAGTCCATCAAAATAAATCACCACATCTCGATCTTGTGTTGTAATGTCAGTCAAGAGCAAGAAGAGGAAACAAGCAACTGTACCCATACTTCAGTTCTCTCACAAACCAACAAAAAGATACACCGGAAATTACGAAACCAATAAGGTACATCAGAAATAACTTACTTTTGGAGTGCAAGTATGAAACAACGCGTCTACAGAGTACGGAAGGCGAAGAAGTACGTACCACCAATGTAGCAAAAGCGCTAAAACGCGCGCTAAATTCATTGAGTGTCAAACTACGTATCCCATTTCTGCCGCTCGAATCAAAATCTCTGCTCCTGACATTACGTTAACATTAAGTCTCAATTTTCAAAATCATATTCTGCATCCTGTTACAAACAAAGAATTACAAAATTTCACTCACAAGACGCAAATTACTGTATGGTCGTTTCCTCGACTGATTTTCTCTCGCTTTCTCTATTTATATATACATATATTTCCCTTTGGCATAGTAATCGTCGTCGTAACATTCGTGACTACAGGCAGCAGGGTGCATAACAGCACGTCCAAGGAGAAATGCAAATTAATTTGGAATTGTGACCCGTTAAGTAAGAATTTAGACTACGAGCTTGAGGAATTTTGTTGTCTTTTGGTACTAAAGCCACTGCTACATATAAAAGATTCAGATGGTATCTGTAATGTTGAATCAAACTGCTGTCAGACCATGAGGCTGGTAAACTTCCTACAAATGGAAGTATTTGACTAGTAAGCAAGTTAGCAGTCCAAATACCTTATAGACCTTCAAACTAGCAAACCAGTGGTAGCCCACCGTCACTACAATGTTAACGCAGCAGAAAAGTCTGTTGAAATGAAATTTAAAACGTGTGTTTTTACAGTAACCTGAACGAGTTCTCGTGAAGTCCTGCTGATTTTTTTTTTACACCGGGGATAAACGTGTTAATTCCTTACTGGTTCCGCTCACTGGGTGATGGGATACATACGAACCTCACCACTTTTTACAACCTGTAGCTTCCCAGACTACCACTGGTTCTTGCAGTTACAAATGATCACGCACCCAAGTTTGTCGTTGTATGCCTGACTTCACTTCTGTAGTACCTCTGGACTCTCTTCGATCATCTCCCAACACGAAGAACTAACTTCTTCCCTGGCTCCCCCCTTTTTCCTTCTGTCTTGGCTTGTCTGGATCACCTCTTCTCACCATTCCTATTACACAGTCTCAGCTTGGAGGGAGAGGCGTTCAGTGGACACTGCCACTCCCCCGTCACTGCTTAGCGACTGGATGCTACTGTGGTCATCCGTGTCGCTTGGGTTACTGTTGTAACCCATAATGTCCACCTCATCTGTAATGAAAACAGAAAAGCGATCTGCGTCATAAGCGTGTCAGTTAGATCAAAGAATACAACAAAATGGCACCCTAAACAGTATTGGAGGTTGTTGGTTGGATGGTTGGTGAGAACAGTACAAAAACATAAATATATAAAAAAAAAGTTAGCAATTGTACAAGCATTACTCAACCATACATGCAGAATGTACCGTATCCTGGTATCTAGGATACCCGATAAAATCGCTGTCATCAGAAAAATCTGACAAATCACGTAATTTGTTGTACACCTTCACTAAAACACACGCTTTTCATCAGACAATTTTACATTCTGACCAGACAATTTGACATTCTGGATACTGGACACTTTGATAGATTTTGCATGTATGATACAAAGGTTATACACTTCAACAAGTAATGGCAAGAGATAACCCTGATCAATATCTAACATCAGTGAAAACCTATGATGTGCATGCATGCGTGCGAGTTTGTTTGTACCTTACTCCTCTTGAAGCAAGGCACCTAAACGTGAGAGTATGACAGAATGAAAGATAATTAAATTGCGCTTCGGTTAGGCCTATTTTCATCGCTGTAACTTGATATTATGACCCTCGAATACGCGACGAACCTACAAAAATAATGTCAAAGTCTTATTTTTACCCTCATGATGTTTGTTCATGACGTCATAGTTTGTTCCTGCAAACCACATCGAGCGACGCGAGACAAAGCCAACAGAGTGAGCAAGCGAGCAATGTGGCTAGTATACAGTAATCAAAACGTCCTATACATTACATTATCACCGAACAAAATTCTGTGTAACGTTTCAGTGAATGGCTTCCCGGTGACAGCAATGTCCCTCGACCCCACCCCCCCCCCCCCCCCCTCTCTTCTATTGAATCTGCATTCTGAAGCTTACATACAAAAGTTATACACTCCTACACTTTGTATGGACTTTTGTATGCTCGCTATTGACGGGAAAACGCCAAAGTTTTATCAGGGTTCAGACAATTTTTTAATTCTCAATTTCCCTGACATTTCCAGGTGCATCCAATGGCAATTTCCAGGTGTTTAAAAGATGTTTATATAAGGAAACGGTCTGTACAGCTAATGTTTTTATTAATATTTGTATGAAAATAATCCACCATCCCAGAAAATAGCTGTTCAGAGACTAGTCCAGACGGGACTAAACGCATTTTCATCACAAATATTGGTAGCCTACTAGCCTAAGATTTAGTTTACTGAAGTTACGTCTAAAATAGTTGAAATTTTAAAGCACAAATTAAAATATTTGCTACTAGCCTAGGATTTTGTTTCTGATCTGCTATTCAATGCAACTTACAGATCAAATTTTTCAAATTTCCCTGTCTTTTCCCTGATTTTTAAACAAATTTCTTGTTTTCCCTGAAATTTTGACTGTATTTTCATTTCCCTGAGATTTTCAGGTTCTCAAGGTTTTGTCTGAACCCTGTTTATGATATCAACAGATCCAGTATTGGAACCAACACCATGAAGAATCAGTTTAGAATATGTAACATCGCTAATCATACCATCGCTAATCATCGACCAGTAATTCGGTACGTCGCTAATAAGTTACCTGTAAGCCAACCGTGCTTGTCACAATGAGGTCCATTAGGTGCGAGATGGAAACAGATAAAAGGACTTTCTTATTCAAGACTGTTTACGCCTCAAACATAGGCTCAAATTCAGGAATTCGTTAGGAAACAATTAAAAATAAAATTCCACGTTCGCTCTTTGCATTTTTAACGAACCCCAACGTCAACCAACTGAAAAAAGAAAAGAAAAGGGCCTTGAGGTAGTTGTGAAAGTCATATGATTGTGTAGTCAGTCCTCACAATACAAAGGGGAAAGGCGGGGAGGGAGGTGATGGTGGTAGGAAGAGCGCTATAATTGCATGACTTCTTCTGGAGTTTGATCACTGGCCTGGTAACCATGGCAACAAGTTGTATGTACCTATAGGATGGGAGCTTCGACAATGCCCTGTGGCAATACTCGAATGTAATTAAACCAGTTGAAACCGTTGCTCCACACCTCCCAGTTTCTCCAAGTCAGTGTTCACCTTCAAATTGCAAATGGGAAGGAATTAGCTGTGTGCTTCGTCTTGCGTTACAGTTGGGAAAATACCTGGAGGGTAAAAAGGGAAATCTGGATTGTGGCTTAAGGGAAAGAGGGAACAAATAGCCCTAAAGGAAAGTGCCTTAGCACCAATTAGGGCTGACTGAAGGCAACTGCTTTATGATACTCATTAGCGTTACCTTATGGAGGAAGGACGTAGCAGGCAGATGGATCTATGAAGTGTGTGTGTTTAACTATTGCCCAGGTAATTTTTTCTCCCCTCTCAACCGACCAACCAACCGGTCTTGTAGACAGACAATGATAGATGTTTTTCACAGGGAAAATAATTCTGATAATTGCAACACATTTAAAACGAAGCTGCGATGCATAATTAGGCTATTGAACAATGAAGAAGAAGAATTATTAATATGGGGAGATTGCGGTATTACGAAACTGGACTGAATTCCGAAATCACTGAGTAAAGGCAAACATGGGGAGATTGTGGTATCACTTAAAAATGAATTCTGAAATCTTAGAGTAAAGACAAACAACGGGGAGATTGTGGTATCACGAAAGTAAATTCTAAAATCATCGAGTAACGACAAACATTGGGGAGATTGTGGTATCATGAAGGTAAATTCTAAAATCATCGAGTAACGACAAACAATGGGGAGATTGT
>JAHWFP010264739.1:48348-58598 GCA_023313725.1 Lithobius niger
GGTAAATTCTAAAATCATCGAGTAACGACAAACAATGGGGAGATTGTGGTATCATGAAAGTAAATTCTGAAAGCATCGAGCAACGATAAACAATGGAGAGATTGTGGTATCATGAAATTAAATCCTGAAATCATCGAGTAATGACAAACAATGGGAAAATTGTGGTATCATGAAAGTAAATTCTGAAATCATTGAGTAAGACAAGCAACGGGGAGATCACAGTATGACGGAAGTGGACTGAATTCCGAAATCATTGAGTAAAGACAAACAAGAATATTATTATATGGAGATTGTGGTAGTACAACAGTGTATTGAATTCTGATATCACCGAGTAAGGACAAACAATGGGGAGATTGTTAACTGTTTTCTTGAATTAGGGATGCACCGAATATTCGGTAATTATTCGGTATTCGGCCTATTCTGCCAAAAATTCAAGGATTCGGTATTCGGCCGAATACTGATTTTGGCCGAATAGTGCTATTCGGTATTCGGCCAAATCCTGATTTTGGCTGATCAGTGATATTCAGTTTTCGGCTGAATAGTGTTAAGATTTGTAGGTATTCGGCCGAATATTTTTTAGTATAAATTTACGTAATTGTGTGAATGTACGAACGTTTAGCTAAGCATTTACTTTTTGGTTTGTGAGGGATTGCCTTCTGAGATTTCTAAAAGAAGGAAAAAATGATCAAATATTTTAAATTACAGGTATTCGGTCAAGTATTCAGCCGAATAATTTGGTATTCGGCCATTATTCAGCACAGAACCGAATAATTCGGTATTCGGCCGAATATGTAAATTATTTGGTGCCAAATATTCGGCAGTTTAACTATTCGGTTGTGTATTCGGTATTCGTCAAGTTGAGTATTCGGTTATATATGCGGTATTCGGCAAATTTTGTATTCGGTGCATCCCTAGAATTCTAAAATCATCGAGAAAACATAAAATAATGGTGAGACTGCGGTATTACAAAAGTCGATTGGTTTCTAAAGCCATTGATAAGACAGACAATGGGGGGATGGTGATATTACCAAAGTGGAATGAATTCTGAAATTGTCGAGCAAATGTAAACAAGAATACGTGTAATGGCGAGACTGTAGTATAACAACAATGGTCTGAATCCTGAAATCATTGAGTATTACAGAGAAACCTAAAATAACAGCAACCAAACCCCTCCCCCCTCTGTGGCTCAGAGGACTTTTACTCCGCCAACTGTCTCTTTGGTCAAAGGTCCCACGCAAACATTAACACGATTCCTGGAATGGTGGAAAATAACAAAAAGAAAGAAGCCCACACATGCCAACTCCTTCGAATGGTCTGAACGTTTCATAAATATTTCATACACCCAGTGGATTATAAATGCACTTTAATCACCGAAGTGAATAATGAAACGAAATGCTACTACACAAACACAAAAGTTGAAAAAAAAACCCAGAAAACAGAAAAATAGAACTGCTAGGTAAAAGAACGGCGACGTGTTGTTTGTTCACGCATGGCAGACGGCTCCGTCACAATTGTATTACGTGCGCGGCAAGCGAAGGTAATTAAATCCACCGAGCAACTCACTAGATTAATTTCTGCAGTTTTTTTTTTCCTTTTCGTACTTTTCATTTCTTTTTAATTCCTTTTGAGACCATCATGCTGCACAAACAAATTAATACACGAAACTGTTTTTTTTTAACGTACGACAACGCTAATTAAAACAAGAATAATGCGAAAAGGGGTTACTTGTAGGAAATGTGGGCTGCATCTCCGAGCAGAGCACAAGTGACCCTCCAAGTCTCACGCTATTATCTCAGCAATGAAACGTTATGTAAGAAGAACTGTGACAGGTTTACGTGATTAGCTCACTGGTTTAAGTAGGTTTGGTTGTGTAGTTAAGCCTATATTGGTCCTTGTGTTTATTGTACAGTTTTGCACCGTGGCTGACAACGTGGACATAGTATTCATAACGTACCGCGATGCTAACTCAAGACAAGACGAGGCGAGTGAAGCCAAAGGGTGAACATTTAGGGTCCCAACACACTGAGCGGCCAGGTCGTGCGGCCAGTGGTCGTCGGGGCCAAACAACACGGCGACGTGCCGCGCAGCCACGTCCGGTTTTCATTGATAATTTTCGATGACGTGGTGAAAAATGAACACGGAACAAGATGGTCGCCCTGTGGTCGCCTGCACGCCGCACGGGATCCCAGTGGCCACTGCGACTGACTGGCCGAGGCGGCCAAGTGCACGGTGCTACATATACCGCAAGCATTCTCGTTGGCCGCAGCGACCTGGTCGCACGGCTTGGTAGCTTAGTGCGCGGGGGTCCTTATGGATTATCAATTTGTCGACGATTCTGGCTCACTAACAGGAATATTGAAAATTAGCCAACAGCGAAAAGCATACACTAGAAATAACGTAGTTCAGTAAGCCACCTTTATACACTTACGTTTCGTCGGAGTGGCATGACCCGGATTCGAACCGGTTACCCAGTTCGCCCCCAGATCACTTTCATAGCGCCTTAATCGCTATGGCCACATCCTCCACTGGCATAAAGATAACTCACTGAACCCGTTATTAAGGTAACAACCGTGACCAGGGTTCCATTCGACCGAAATTCCCTCGGCCAAAGACAATGGAGAGGGAAGACAAATCATACACACACAAAGCTCAATAAAGGAGAAATAAATAAACCTAAACCGCTGGAAATAATATTAAGGAAAATTGAAGATTAACCAACAGCGGAAATCATACTGAACTACGTTATTTCTAGTGTATGATTTTCGCTGTTGGCTAATTTTCAATTTTCTTTAATATTATTTCCAGCGATCTATGTCTTTTATTATTTCACTATCAGGACACACAAATAAAAAATTAAATTAAAATACAAAAGATGAAGCCACAAAAACTGAATGCCCTTATCGCTCTTGCAACGTATAATCTGAAAACCAACAGCTCCAACCATTCTGAGTCCCTAGCGAAAGCGGTAGGCTGGGAGAGAGTTCAGGAGGAAGAAATTTAACCAATTTTAAATTTTAAAAAAGACGACAAGTTAATGGAGAGAGGTATGTACACAGATGAAGGCACAATCCGAATTAACTTATTATAAAATCACGTCGGATTGGGCAGTTTACTGCGCACCGAGATTCCCCTCTCCTTTAAATGTTGTCTTTTTAATAATTAAAAAATAAATCGGTTTGTATCAGACTGGACAATGACTTTAAATCAACAGTTGACTGACTAAATCCTAAACCTATCTATACCACACGCCATGGCTGTTTGCTGTGACGTGCATATCACGTGACTGGGCTAGTCCAATCAGACGGCCAAACAGCCGTTGTTCTGGTTCGTCATTGGCTAACTCATGGTGACGTCACAGCAAACAGCCATTGCGATTGGTTTATCACTTGATTAAATTTAACACACATAAAATGTTTCATTGTCAAACAGCAGCACGGTTTAATTAAGCACTATCCAAGCATAATGCGTATCATACATAACACGCACCAACAAAGTATAAGCCGAGGAATATACGAACCAAGACTAGGAAACTACTTGAAAGAATTTTGAAAAATTCCAATTCCTGATTTTGTACAACATACCGCATTTTCCCACCGCCAATCCACCTGTTTTTTTTTTTTTATTATTATATATTACTATTTTTTTACTCCCGAGAAAATAAAAATAAAAATCGGCTGCTTAAAAAAAATGACAGCAATTCAATTTATCAACGCCACAAGCACCAACATCCTTTAGCCGCCATGTTAGTGACCGAATGGGGTCACTGTTTAATTTTATGGGCCCGCGTGAGGGCGGGTCAGGGCCTTTCCTATTTGACTTGCAAATCATTTCGACCGCACAGGCCACATAACAAGGAAATGACGGCCCGAGCTGCGCCAGAACGACGAAAGAAACATAAAACGTCATTAATATTTTAGAAATAAAAATACAAGGAAGGTCGTAGAAAAATGATATCAAACGATGCTGCTACATAATTTTCTTTATTTTGGCACTTAATTTAAAAAAAAAGTAAGGGAACCAACGTTTTCCCTAGCAAATTTAATGGGGGAAAAATCACAGATTTTAGAATTGGTATGTAGAGACTGGAGTATCATAAACGCAGGTGTTAAGTGACGTACGTTCCATCGAATACGATCAATAGTGTAGTTTCCTGGTTCTGTGGGTGTACCTTGCACTTTGCATGTGCACCTTGCTTGTAACTGTTGTCCTTGACAACTTTATGATTATGCACCATACCCATGGTGCATCCCTTCCGTTCGAGGGGTCCGACAAGGGAATCTCGTACGCTTGCTGAATTTGGATTTGCAATCTATGTGAAATCTGCAAATCTCTGTAAATCCGGCAAATCACAGCAAATCAACATGAAATCTGAAACTCTGCTTGCAAATCCAGTAAAAACTTCAAATCCATACAAATCACTGCAAATCAGCAAATGTGAATAAAATCTACAAATCCGTAAATCTTCATAAAGTCTGCAAATCAAAGCAAAATCTTGCAAATCCGAACAAACCTTGCAAATCCGTACAGATATGTGCAATATCTGTACAAGTCGTGCAATCCGTAAAAATCTTGCAAATCCGCGCACATCTGCAAATCTCGGACGCTATTTCCGGTTTTGTCAGACCCCTCACTTCCGATTGATACAAATATAAAGGCTGGCAGTGTCAACTATTGCCGCTGCCCGATATTGCTCCCAACCTGTGTGGTTGTCTGTTATTTCAGTCTGAACTCGGCTACTTCAATAGAGCAGCGTCATGTGACGTCATTTTGGCTACGAGACACCATTTGGAGGTAATAGCTACAAGGTGCACTAGATTAAAATGTAACGGAAAACAATGGCATTTCTAGTCAAGACAGTGCTTTGAGAGCGGTTTTCTTAGGCTTAAAAGAACGTTGTTTTCTCCAACAACAAAAATCACGCGTTATAGGCTTAAGAAATCCAGTCTAACAGCATTGGCTTCAGTAAGACGATCTTCCTTTCTCCCTCCAGTGCTCCTTGCAGCTAACCCAGTTACTGGCTCCACCATAGAGTTATACACAATAATACTACGTCGTGTCACTGCCCTATTGGTAACGAGAATGGGATGATGCACCATGGGTATATGATGCATAATTATGGCGGTATGCTTGTTTAATACTGAGGGGGAATTGGGTACAATAGGTGCAATAGTATAGGTTATCAATTAACGTAGTTTAATTCACGCTTTACGCACGCCATTAGGGGAAGATTGTATAAAATTGTGCATAATTCTAAATTAGATGTTTTGAGTTTTTTGAGTGGAGCACTATATGTATAAAGCATTCCACATTTTGCACAATAAATTAAACCTCAGACATCAATCACTGTATTTACCACACTAAACGTTAAGTTCAAGTGTGCTAAAGGTGTTTAACGTGAATATAAATTGAGGTATGGCGATTTTTTTTCCCGGAATATGTGTTTCCCACGTCGTAGTCAATATTTCCAGACACAAAGTGTTGTTCTATTTATAATGTAGTTCCGTGGTAAAAATTACAAAATCTAATGCGGGAACCCCAAAAAAGCAGTTTCAAAATTGAAGTCTGAGCTTTTTAATGTAATCAACCGCAAATCCGTAAACCAATAACCGCCCCCCCCTTTCATCATAGCAAACGATGTAGCTCTGGAAAAAGGGAGGTGAGAGGGGGGGGGGAGGGGTCAAGTAAGAATATAAGAGATTTATTGGCAGTAGACAACGCCACCAAGTTTTTAATTGCCTTTTAAAAAAAAACCTGGTTTGAAGTTAGCAAAAATAAATCTTCTCCATCAACACCTCGCAAGCCCAAGTGCACCGCTGATTTAGCCTGTATATGTGCTTCAAAGCCGATCCTAGTGCAACCTTGGGACGGGTTACACCACCCTTGGGGCTAGACATTAGGCTGTAAAACGGCCGAAGCCCTGGCGCATTTTTTTCCCCTTTCTTTTTTACGTATAGGGCTGGTGTTTTTTCTTTATTTCTCTCTAGCCTACGCAGGAACTGCAAAAGTCGGCCCCTCACCCGCAACTCAACAATAACAAGCGGTTGCGCAATGACTTCTGGGAAGAGGCTTACTTCGTAAAGTCCGTCAAGCGAAAAATCAGTGTAAATGAAGTGGATTTCGATGCAAACGGCTTGTCGTAATGTGTGAATACAACAGCATTATATACGTGACTGACCGGCTACCACGCTTGAAGGGAATGGCCAACGGCGACATAATGAAAGATTTTAATTGCACACCCAACCGACAAGTAGAAATTTTCGAAACGGTCCGATGCTTGACCATACCAATCCATCAATCTCACTTCTCTTGTGAACAATCGAAGAAACGTACATTAAGCCACAAAAACTGTAAATTTTACTTTTCGTCACTGAAGTCGAATCATCAAAAGTTTGTTCTGAGGAACGGACGTTACACCCGCTTCCAGGGTTCAGACAATTTTTTAATTCTCGATCTCCCTGACATTTCCTGGTTTTCTAGGTGCATCCAATGACAATTTCCAGGTGTTGAACGAAAATAATCCCAACATTTCAGAAAATAGCTGTTCAGAGACTAGTCCAGATGGGACTAAACGCAGTTTCATCACAGATATTGGCACTAGCCTAGCCTAAGATTTGGTTTATTGAAGTTACATTGAAAATACTTGAAAGTATTAAAGCACAAATTAAACTATTTGCTACTAACTTAGGATTTTGTTTCGATCTACTAATTCAATGGAACTTAAAGATCTGACACAAAGGCATTTATTTAAATTTCCCTGTCTTTTCCCTGATTTTCCAAAAATATCTAGTTTACCTGAAATTTCCCCGAAACTTTGGTTCCATTTTCGTTTTCCGCGAGATTTCCAGGTTTTCCAGGTTTTGTCTGAACCCTGGTTTCGCCAAAAAAAATTCCCGTTTCGTAGAAAAATAAGCTCTGATTAAAATTCAGCGAAAGGGCAATTAATTATTCCTGTTTCGCCGAATGAAATTGTTCTTAAAAATTTGACGTTGGAGAAATTAAAGATGCATTCCTAATTGGAAGGAATTTGTGATTAGTTGCTGTTTCTATTGTTGTATGTTTAGCTGCAGCGAGCGCGGCAGCGCGAGCAAGACAATGGTTTGGAAATAAAATTATTCGGCGAAACGGGATTCGACGAAAAGGGAATTACCGTTTATCCGGAAATTAAGACACTGATTAAAATTCGGCGAAACAGGAATCGGCGAAACGGTCATACACCCGAGGAGCAACCCCATGACGATCTCAATCAACTCGCACAATTTGATCAACCCAGTCTCGGAACACTCCAGTCCTGCATGGTCCCCGCACAGGACGCCAACTACATTTTTGTATGTTCGCACAAACAATAGAGCAGTGACACGACGTAGTATTATTGCATAGAACTCTATGCTGGAGCCTTAAAATGGGTTAGCTGCAAGGGGCACTGCAGAGAGAAACAAAAGGGCGTCATACTGAAGCTGATGCCGTGAAGAGTGATTTCTTAGACCTAAAACGCGCGATTTTTGTTGTTGGAGAAAACAACGCTATTTTAAGCCTAAAAATCCGCTCTGGCGGCAAATGTCACTGCTCTATAACGACAATTCTATTTGAGACTAACCTACAGCTAAACAACTATATCTACCCACCTTGCAACTAAACCACTCCAGTTAAGACGCAAGTGAACCGAAGTGGTCTACCATCTCCCCCCCCCCCCCCCAACGTGTCAGCCCCTGTAATTATTTTGATAGCGATTATCATCAATACCTGTCTATTTTTAAATTGGCCTCACGTGACCCACCCGCAGGGGCAGCCATCGTCTGTCTCGACGAGTTTCTTCTTCCTTTCTGATGCAAGACACGCTGACCTCCAACTCCAAAAGAAAACTAAACCCCCGGGCAGGGCATAGAAACCACGAAAAAGAATTGCTTATCTAAACAGACAGGCTACTGAGTGCAAATCAAACACGCAACAGAGTAGCTATTCCCCTTCCCCCGGACAACTTCCACCTCCCCCTCCCAACTGTCAAGAGTGGGAAGCAACATTTTCAACCCCCCCCTTGGGGGAACCATGTGTTTTTGTTTCTACCACTCAAAAGTTTATCTGATGAGCTGTATAGCTGGTTTTTTTTTGGAGGGTTTCAGTTTTTAAACTTATTCACAGTGCTACGTGTTTTAACAGACTTTGTCGTATTTATTTGTTCACTACATGAGGCAACGTTTAAATATAGGGATGTACCGAATATACGGTAATTATTCTGTATTCGGCCGGATAGTGAATTGGCCGACTAACGATATTCGGTATTCGGCCGGACACTGATTTTGCCCAAATAGTTATATTCGGTATTCGGCCGAATATTTTTTTTCTTTAGTGTATATTTATGCAATTGTGTTATTGTGGCATTATTTTCTGCGCGTTCCAGCAAAACAATGGCGACCTCCGTGTCGTGTTTTGGTGATGCAGTAATTAAATTGTTATGTCGGACGTACGTAACGTATTCTTACCGCAATTCTTGTGTTTAGTTATTGTGTAAGTGATCCATAAGTCAAACATGCATGTCAAAATGGATGTAATTGCCCTTTAATGTAAGAACGTTTAGCTAAGCATTTAGTTTTTGGTTTGTGAGGAGTTGTCCTCTGACATTCCCAACAGAAGGAAAAATGATCAAATATGTTTGATTTACAGGTATTCAGCAGAGCATTCGGTTAAGTATTCGGCCGAATAATTTGGTTTTCGACCATTATTCGGCATAGGACCGAATAACTGGGTATTCAGCCGAATATGTAAATTGTTTGGTGCCGAATATTCAGTACTCGACAGTTTAACTATTCGGTTGTATATTCGGTATTCGGCAAATTTTGTATTCGGTGCACCCCAATTTAAAAGGCCATATATACCTACTACTACTAGAAAACGAAAACGAACTCGTTTGATGTTTAAGGTAAAGTTTAAAGCTACATGCCTCCATGTTCGCTTTTCTGTATGGGTCAGTTTTGCAACGTCAGTTCAAGCGTGTGCAAGTGTTGCAGAGGTTATTTCGCTCAGGATGCACAAAAATAGTGAGAGATTATGTCCTTCCAAATGAACCGAAACGAAAACGGGAATGGAACACGAATATGCTATCCTGTAAGGTTTCAGGTATCACAATGTTGCAGCACTGTTTAGTCCATGTGAAACCTTGCTGCTGTATTCAATCCTTAGACGTATAAATAAAGTTAAAACCGTTGTCACGGTAATAAAAGCACTGGTTACTAAAAAAGGGGAAGAAACGGTCATTTAATGGGTTTTTTTTTACGGTACGCGTGTTTTTTTTGTTAGTAGTAAACTGCAAGAAAAGAAGGAATAACATAAAACATTTTTTATATTAAATGTGAAAGCCAATTAGATTGGAATCCACGAGAATAAAATATACCGTGAACCTAGGCTTGAATTTCGCCAGGCAGGCACAGGAAGTTTCATCAGGAAACGGATTTTTTCGGGGCTTTCCCCCGTTTTTTTCCTCTTCGGCTGTTTTTTTCCAGGTTTTTTTTTCTGTGGCTTGCCGGGGGGCGGCCGCTAGATGCGAAATAAAACAGCGAAACACATAGCCTATCTCACATTGGTATAGGCTCCTTTTTTTTTTGCGTAAGTTTTCAGTATTATTCTCCGGTGCTACTCTTCCAGGGTTTTCAAGCACTTTTCCAAGACATTTCGTTTCGAATTTTCAAGAACCAGTGTGCGAACCCTGCTTTTATACCACACTCCTGACGGGGGAACCAAATAACGTTCACTGATTACTGCCAACGCTTTATTCTTGTCGACTCTAGTGGAATTGTGGGAAATAGGACTATCCTCTCACCATCCAATGACGTCACAAAAACCGACGCCTATTAACGCTGCTTTACCCTTCACTCGCCACCAGCGAATGCCTTCAAGCCACAACCCGTCACTGTGAATTTATGTACGGTATATAGTACGCATGGGTAATTCCCAGCATGACTTCCCCCGTATTTGCCTCTATATCTCAGTCAATACTGCTGTTTTACAATTCATAATTCAAGACTGCTGCTGGCCATTACTTTTTTTTCCATAACTCCGTCGTGCTCTCGAAACGCTCTACGTAGCAACCCCCCCCCCCCCCCCCAACAGTAAAAAAAAAATAATGACGCATCAAAAATGACGAACGCCAGAATTAAGTGCTGCCCTCTCTTGTCTTTCACGGGTATTAACCCTTCCAGGGTCAAGGCACAGTTGCGAAATCATCGTCTTGATAAGAAAAAAAAAAGAGGGGGGGGGGG
>JAHWFP010264740.1:0-31411 GCA_023313725.1 Lithobius niger
AGCTTTCGCTTCACGTAAGCTAACTCAAGCCGAAATGGGTTACTCACATTTTGATTGGGAAGCTCTCAGCGTGGCTTGGGGAGTAAAACGATTTCATGAATACGTTTATGGTCAGCGATTCATACTGCAGTCTGATCAGAAGGCTTTAGTTTGGATTTTTGGTCCTAAAAAAGGAATACCGTAGATGGCAGCCGCCAGGGTTCAGCATTGGGCAGTGATCTTAATACTTACGATAACGAATTCGAACACATTCCTGGTAAACTTAACTTGACGGCAGACACATTATCGCGCCTTCCTCTACCAAATACCGAGGAATTCGTAAAGCTGAAGAGCAATATAATATTCTTGCTTTAGAAACTATTTCTAATCTTCCAGTATTAAACGAGACACTCGTTCTTGAAAGTAAACGTGATTAAATCCTTTCAAAAGTTTATCGTTACGTGAATCATGGCTGGCCTGACAAATGCGAAATTTCCGATCTGTTACTGTACTTCACACGTCGTGCTGAATTCTCGATCGAAAACGAAACTCTATATTGGGGGTATAGAGTCCTGGTGCCGACGGCCTAGCGGAGACAAATCTTGAACGATCTACACAGTGCTCACTTAGGCATAGTTAAATTGAAAAGTTTAGCTAGACAAAAAGTCTGGTGGCCTAAGATTGACTCTGACATTGAGAATAAAGTCAAATCATGCTAAAATTGTCAAGAGTATAAAGATACTCAAACGTCTGGGCCAAAGCATACGTGGGAATATCCACTAAAGCCGAATAATCGTGGGCACGCTGAGTTTCTCGGCCTGATGGACAATTACATGTTTCTTTGTTTCCAAAAAATATTAACCTGATAATTTAGCATTACGTTGTCCTCAATTAATGTTTCCCTGGAAGCTTTTTAGTTGCTTGTAGACGCCTGCTTGCGTGACTCACTGCGCATGCGCAGCCCTCTCTGTATAAGCGAGAACGTGGTTCGACTCGGCCAAGGCGCTACTTCGAGGGGCCAAACAGAAGTTCCGTGAAGCCTCTTCTCATGCGGGCCTGTCGATCAACAACTCGCCGCTCGACCTGTCATCAAGATCGTCTCGCCGGGAACACAGCGTCACCTGCAGCAAAGCACACAACCTTGTCGACTCGGTCTTCCGTCGATTCACCGACAAGATGCCGATGCCTCCCCCGTCGTGCTCCTCATCTGTAAGACAGGCTAACACACAAGACTGGGTCGCATCCACGACGAGCCACGACAGCCGCAAGCGTGTGTCGCACACCTCCGATCCATCGGCTAGGAAATGCAAGCACTCACCAGTGTCGGTCAACCCTAACGTGTCGCGACACGCTTTGACGCCACCTCCCGCTACAAAGCACATCCACTTCCCGGACGACAACAATGACGACCATTCCCCTCGCATCTCTCCTCAAGACAGTTTAAGATACAGTTCCAGACTATTTCCTGTATAAACCTTCCGAGTCTGCTGACGCTCCAGTGATTAACAGAGGTCTTAAAAAACCGACTTTGGGTTCGCCCTCCGCGACAAAGACGCAAAACCCCGCAGCCTACTGGGCCAATCAACGACTCTCCTCACCTGCCTGCTGCGCAATGGCGGCTCTCTCTTGGGCAAAGGCGACCCCTTGCAGCTCGACACCGATCCCCCAGCACCTCGGCCTGGCCGTGAATCAAGCTTCTTCCGACCTAACGACGACGGCGCAACTAATCCCAAGGATTTCGAAACATGCCGGGAATGTGAGTTCCTATGCAGCGAAGTCAAGCTGGATTTCGGATCAGCCCTTACCATTCCCAAAAGAATTGAAGTGCCCTTGTTCGTCCTGTACAACAACGACAAGTGTTTACATCTAAGCCTACGAGCCGCTTCACAGGCCGACGTCCTAAACACCGCAGTTAATGCTCTTTGCGAGAAGCTGTCATCCAACGCAAGCCCTGAAGAAATCCGTAACTTATTCTCCCTCATTTCACAACTTTTCCAAAAGGCAAGTTTTGCAACCTACCACTCCCTAAACTGGGCCACACGAGCGTTATTTAATAACACGCTACTCCTACGAGAGGCTGCCCTCAAAACTGCACACAACCTGAACGAATCAACTAGACATCGTCTACGCAACCAACCACTTCATGAGTCCGACACGCTCTTCCGTGAACTAATCCCGACACTCGCACCTCATTTAGACATCTCCCGCAAACCCAAGAGTTTCCGACAAGACAAGCCGGCCTTTTGGTCATCCAAACCGAACAGGTACCAGAACGCCCGTCCTTCTCCCGAGAAACCGTCGCCCTCTTCAAGTGTTGCACGTCACGACAACTTCTCTAGCAAGACACAGCCCTTTCGACCCGACCAACAACCTCGCTCATGCTCCAATCAACGCTTCAACCAGAAACGCGCCGCAACCCCTGACCGCCTCAGCCGACACTCATCCCCCAGCGGCCGCAACTCACGCCACAAACAATGACGGTCACCGGCTCTCTCGCTTCCCGGTCAGCGCGAGACTCAACCATTTCTACCTAGCATGGAGAGCCCTGTCGCACAACCAAGAAGTCCTCGCAATCATAAAAGAAGGTTTTCGGCCCACTTTCCTTTCGAAACCACCACTAGCAACAACCCCTCCATGGAACTTCACGACTCCTGTGTCGCATCCCCTGACATCAGAAATTGCACTCGTCTTGACAAAAGAAGCAATCATCAAAAAAAAAAAACCCGGGCCCGAGGTTTTACAGATCCATCTTCACCCGCCCAAAGAAATCGGGGGGCCAAAGACTCATCTTCAACATGAAAACATTGAACAAATACATTGACAACCCCCACTTCAAAATGGAAACACTGGAATCCATTCGTCTTTCCTTCAAGCAGAACAATTGGACGATCTCCATAGACCTGGAAGACACATATCTGCACGTCCTGCTCCACCCATCCGCGACCAAATTCTTCCGCTTCATTTCCAACAAACAAGTTTACAAATTCCGCTTTCTTCCTTTCGGTTTAAACGCAGCACCAAGAGTCTTCACCACGATTTTAAAACCAAACCTAGCTCACCTCCACCAACACCAAATCAAAGCAAGTGCGTACCTCGACGACTGGGCCCTACACAACCAGGACCCCCACCGTCTCGAACAAGACAGAGACATAACAATCGGTCGCCTCAACCGTCTGGGCTTCGGCGTAAACTTCCCCAAATCTCGCCTCACCCCGCAACAAAAATTCACGTTCCTAGGCGCCTCATTCAATCTCTCATCGGCCCAAATTTCTCCATCGACTGACAGAGTAGAAGACCTTCTTCATCACATTCGTCATTTCTGTGGTGTATTTGATATTGAGTTATCTCAAGTGGCCATAGCCACTAATGTTGTATCTTTGCTTACTTGCCACTAGGTCGCTATCTTTGCATGTTAAGTATGTGTGATGCACTCTGGGATCAGAGTGCATGCTGGTATTGTAAACCAAGGCTACAAAGAGCCAGCCAGGGCCGTTTACCTGGCTGCCAGTCATTCACAAAAGAGGTCTCCTAGCTATCAATCATTCGGGGGATTTCCTCTGGGCATGGGTCACCTTAGCACGAGCCCATTAACTTGTGCAGTATGCAACAATGGCGACGAGGCTTAGGAAATATCTAGGGAAAGAAAACTTGAATTAATACTTTTGAAAACCAACGTAAATTGCTGAAATACGGTATACCTAGGCTCGGGGCACTGTATAAGTATTAATTTATGAATTTAAACTTAAATTCCGTAGCTAGGGGGCTGCTAGTACCTGGAGTGTTGTAGTGTGGCAGGCTGCAATAGCCAGAGAAAGTGGCCCAGCGGTCTAAATTGTGCTTCTTCAAGAGGTCTGGCCAACGCAGGGTGGATGATGAAGAATTAAAACCCTTTTTTGTGCGCAGTCTAGAGTTGTCTCTAGAGGGTAAAGCATTGTTTTGGGGACATCGTTTAATCATACCTGAATTGATAAGACCACACGTAATCCGAACTCCATCTGGGTCATTGCGGGATTGTTAGAATAAAAGCATTGGCTCGTTCTAGAGTATGGTGGCCAGGTATTGATAATGATTTAGAAAAACATATCAAATGCTGTAGTGCCTGTCAGTTAACTAGGGATGGAGTGACAGCAAAGAAAAAGCATGTATGGGAACGACCTGTTGCTGTATGGTCTAGAATCCATATTGATTTTTTGGGCCATGTTTTGGTAACAAAATGTTTTTTGTTGTGCTTGATGCACACTCGAAATTCCCGTTTGTTTTTGAAATGAACTCCACAACTAGCATGAGTGTCATTAAGAAGTTGAAAGAATTATTTCTCCCTGTACCTTACTTTCCAGAAAGTAATGGGCAGGCCGAGCCGCTAAAATATCAATGAAGGCTAGCCTACAAGAAGGTTTAAGTGTTGCCGACGCATTAAATAATTTTTTGATACAAGCGCGCAACATTCCCAACAGCGTAACGTCAATCACTCTGCTAAGTTATTCCTAGGACGTAACACAAGATGCCGTTTGTCATTGCGAATACCTAATGCAAACACACAAGAAAAGTACGAACAATATCAGCATATGCAATTAAAGTCTACCGCTAAGCTGCCGGACATTGAGTTCACTGTTGACTCACCCGTATATGCGAGAGACTATCGAATTGGCGCTAAAACGAAGTGGACAGAAGCAATTGTCGTCGAACAGCTCGGTAATTTGCGCTATTTGGTTCGCGTGCGTGAAGAATTGTGGAAACGGCATACTAATCAGCTAAAAACCCACATTCTTTCACGTGACAGGAAACCTGGGAGGGAACTTCATGCGTTTCCGCCCATCCGACCAATCAGCGACCAGCAGAAGGTGGTCCCACCTTCGCGTCGATTTGATCAACCAATCAGCGCTCGCCAGCAAGTAAACATGGAGGCATTTGAGTGGCGTGACAATTTTGCATATTCGCCACGAGATGGAAGCACCACCCGGAGCGGAATAGCAAACCCCGCTGCGAATACGAAACTGAAACCATCATCGAACGAGTGTTCGGAAATTTCAAATGACGCGATGCCAGCTCTTTCGCCGATTGATAATAAAGTGCGCCGCGTGAATAACGAGGTCTGCGGTGCTATGCCGAAGCTTACAAGCGAGATTTCGCCGAATTCTCAGACTGTCCGGGAATTGTGGGCATTTAGCCGAACAAACTGTCCGTGAGGCTGAACAGCCTGACAAAGAATAGCAAAGTGGGAGAGCTAAAGCAAAATTAGACCGAACCAAAAGACTGGGGAAAGGGGTTGGGGAACTTTGGGGTTAAGTTAGGGTAAATAGGCTTAGTTTAGGTCTAATTTATAGTCACAAAGGTCTAAAACTATCGTAACCATAAAACTATCGTAACTCTTAAAGCAAATTGCTGTGAACTAAATTATCGTAACTTAACTAATGCACTCGCGATTATGGCTAAAAGGTTGGAAACTTTATTTGGGCAAATAACTAACCTAAGAATCGCGACACAGCCTGTATTTCGTAAGTCGCTTCGAGCGATCCGGAAGCCACAGCGTTATAGTCCGAACTAACATTCATCGGACTTAGATCTGTTTTGTAATAATTGGCAGCATTATTGTTTTCGTTCATTTTTGCTTGGTTGATTTTGTTTATTGCATGGATTTCTTGTTCTTGTTATAAATTATGCGTACATGTTTTCTGTATTGTTGGCACACTACTGAAACTTTTCTTTTCTCGGGGGAGAAGTAGTGTAAAAGTGAAACCACACCATTAATATGAATGAATTATTATTATTATTATTATGAATGTTTTACACAAAGTATTCATATTGTGCCCATAATAAGGTTGGGATTAATGTTATGTTCCGTAATGGACATCTAAAAATGGTATGGCTTTTAAGAAAACTGAATGATTTGGCATAATAACATAAAATGAAATGGTAAATAGGTAAACTTAAAATCTGATTAGTACCTTTTGACTTATATGTATGGTAGGTCGTCCCTCACATTATTTAGTGGGGGCCAATGTGGTGTATTTGATATTGAGTTATCTCAAGTGGCCTTAGCCACTAATGTTGTATCTTTGCTTACTTGCCACTAGGTGGCTACCTTTGCATGTTAAGTATGTATGATGCACTCTGGGATCAGAGTGCATGCTGGTATTGTAAGCCAAGGATATAAAGAGCCAGCCAGGGCCTTTTACCTGGCTGCCAGTCATTCACAAAAGAGGTCTCCTAGCTGTCAATCATTCGGGGGGGATTTCCTCTGGGCATGGGTCACCTTAGCACGAACCATTAACTTGTGCAGTATGCAACAATTTCCAAAACCAAAAAACTTTCTGCCTACGAGAACTAAACTCTCTCATCGGGAAGATGGATTCTCTAGCAACACTGGTTCCCTACGGACGATGGATGGTAAGACCTTTTCACCACCACCGGATCGACAACTGGTCAAACCCTCACCTCAATCCGGACCATCAGTTCCCTTTCCACGATGATTTCCCTCGCAACAGCCTCCTTTGGTGGTCGGACATCATGAACCTCACTAAAACAGTCTCACTCCACGGACCCCCACCAAACCACATCTTCACAGATGCCTCAAACCATGGCTGGGGAGCCCACTTATGCAACCTGGAAATTTCGGGAAACCGGCAGGAAAGGAAACTTCAGCACATCAACTACCTCGAACTACGTACTATCTTCCTCGCTCTACAGCATTTCCTCCCAGCCATCAAGAACCAAGTCGTCCAAATACAAGCCGACAACACCACAGCCCTAGCCTACATAAAGAAGGAAGGTGGAACCAAGTCCAGACTACTTCACAACCTCACCTCAGAAATCCTCAACCTTTGTGTTTCCAACAACATCACCCTGCTTCCTCTCCACATCCCAGGGAACAGGAACGTCATTGCGGACTCCCTCTCCCGCCGCCCACTAACAGGGGAATGGTGCCTCAAGAAATCCATTTACGAATCTCTCTTCATAACATGGGTACCCCGTTGATCGACCTATTCGCCACGAGGCACAATGCCAGACTTCCCCACTACATCAGCCTAATTCCGGACGATCAGGCTCTGGCAGTCGACGCCCTGACGTATCCATGGAACAACCTGTACGCATACCTGTTCCCTCCATTCAAACTACTTCCACATGTACTACAAAAAGCGGACGAAATCCAAAGCCTGTTCCTGCTCATAGCCCCTATATGGCCATCTGCACCATGGTTTCCACACCTACTGTCTCTACTGGTGGACACACCAAGATCCCTGCCTCCTCTCCCAGATCTTCTCTCTCAACAAAAAGGGTCGAAACTCCACCCGAAGCTTCCCAGCCTAAACCTTCACGCGTGGCTACTATCATCAAACTCCTCAAAAAGGCTGGAATTCATAAAGACGATGCCTCCCGCATCGCCTCAAGAGCCACCAGGGAATCAACAAACAAGATGTACGACAGCCATTGGGCCAGATGGTTTCATCGGTGTTTCGCAAGGGAAATCAATCCAATCAACCCCACTCTACCAGAACTACTGAGATTTTTTACCGACCTCTTTGACATCGACAAGCTCAAAGGTTCAACAATCCTTGTGTACCGCTCAGGCCTAAATTCAGTATTCAAAGCAGCAGACAAAACTAACCTTCTAGACGACTTCCGCATCTCAGCCCTCCTCCGCTCCTTTGAAAACGATCGTCCAACTTCTAAAAGAAAAGTTGCAGATTGTGATCTTTCTATCGTCCTCCAATCCCTACGAACCAATGCAAGACAGCTCCCTTCACCTCTTAACCAGGAAGACCATCTTCCTCGTTACACTGGCAGCCAGTGCCCGCTGCTCTGAAATCCAAGAGCTTTCAGCTGACCCGACCTACTGCATCTTCGGCCCAAATTTCTCTTCAGTCACCCTTTACCCAAGATCGGGCTTCCGAGCTAAAACACAAAAGCGCTCAGAACCAACAAAACCCATAACCTTCCCAGAGCTCACGAACTTAACAGGAGATGAACCGGAACGTCTTCTATGCCCCATCCGAGCGCTCCGTTTCTACCTCACCAGACCTCAACACGAAGGCATCCGCAGGGTCAGAAACCAATTGTTCCTACCCGTTGACCTCCAAACAGGGGAAGCTTCAGTTGCCATGATCTCCCGCTGGATTAGGAAAACAATCGACGTCACCTATGATAAAGCCAATCTTAGCAGAGAGAGAGCAACAGCACACGAGGTCAGAGCAATCTCGACTTCATGGGCATATCACAATGCCACCCAATCGAAGATATTCAACAGGTCGCTTCCTAGCGACACTCAACGACATTCACCTCACACTACCTGAGAAACATGTCAAGAGAAGAAAAGGGACTACACCGGCTGGGACCAATCGTCGCAGCCAGAACTGTGGTCAACCCCCCCTTAAGCACAATCAGAACGAAGCAGAAGCAAGCCATCCCATGATGGAAGCAAGCCACCGATGGAAGGAAGCAAGGCACCCATAGAAGGAAGCAAGCCATCCATAGAAGGAAGCAAGAACTCAAACAACGGTCCTTTTCAGGGCCACCAATCCCTACGAAAGTGAACCAGATTCCTGTTCTCGGCTACCTGTTCTGAATAAAGTGCAAATTTTTAAAATAAAATTTTGGGGGAAGCCTGCTTGCAACCCAGAACGCCCCGTCAGATCGGTGCCCGCCACCACGTTTGACGAGGTCTGCTGATAATGCTAAATTATCAGGTTAATATGTTTGGCAAACAAAGAAAGAACATTTTTGCCGGCCTCCAGCCAGGCCGGCTAAAAATGGTTTCTTTTTTACCTAAAATATACCTAACCTAAGCCCGCGCTATCGCCCCTCTTGAGTCACCGCCTGACAGATTGAGAGGAAAATGTATGCCGAGTCGAACCACGTTCTCGCTTATATAGAGAGGGCTGCACATGCGCAGTGGGTCACGCAAGCAGGCGTCTACAAGCAACTAAAAAGCCTCCAGGGAAACATTAATTGAGGACAATGTAATGCTAAATTATCAGGTTTAGTATGTTTTAGGCAAAAAAGAAACCATTTTTAGCCGGCCTGACTGGGGGCCGGCAGAATCATCTTTTTCATTCTAGTAGATGCACATTCAAAAATTCCTTTTGTGCATAAAATGAAGTCAACAACGTCCGCGCGTGTCATTGACGTTTTAAACAATCATATAGCTTTATATGGTTTAATGGGCAGCTTAGTTACGGACAATGCTGCTCAATTTATGTCCTCAGAATTCCAAAATTGGTTAAAATCCAATGGGATTAGGCACATGACCGGGCCAAGTTTTGCGCCTTGGACCAACGGCCTGGCCGAGGTCTATGTCCGTAATTTCAAGAGAGTCTACAAGGCGCGCGGCGACAGGGGTCTACTGTTCAAGAGAGTATAAATTCTTACTTGTTATCAGCACGAATCACTATCTCCGCTACCACGCAAGCAACACCCGGAAAATTATATTTTAACCGAGAATTGAAGTCTCGGCTGGATTTATTGTTCCCTGACCGTATTTCAGCTGTTCGCCGTAAACAATTAAAATAAGTACAGAGCACCCACCATCGTGAGTTGAAAACGTATCAAATAGGTGATAAGGTTTGGTATCGTGTCTTTAGTACTACTAATGATAAACTATGGTCTGTTGGTATCGTTAACCAAATAAGTAGTAATCAATCCTATACTATCGTTGATACTAACGGTAGTACGATTCGCAAACATCGCGAACAACTAAGGTTACATACCGCTGAAAAGGAATATCCAGAACAGCCACCAAACGCACTTATTCCGACGGCGAAAAGCAGTAATTCCTTCGTACATAATAATGAGCAACATCACGATATTTTCTAAAGCATGTCTTTTGGCGGTAAGCAACGTGAAAAGACAAGTTCCGCTGACGTAGTTCCTGAGCGTCGAGCTCTCGGCCAATCCAGAAAGTCGATTTCTATCGTCGAGGGCTCATTTCCTACAATCCAACAGCTTGAAAAATCACCTGAGAATTTGCTACGCAAGTCAGCAGGTGGCAGGAAATCTCCAGCGAAATCACCCCACACACATGAAGTGGATGAGTCTGCTAACGTAATTAACCAATCACCTTTGGCTGGTACCAGCACCCCTCTTGAAGGAAATTCGAAGACAGTAAGGTCACAATCTCCATTGATTGTTACGTCACCATCCGTTAAGCAATCACCACCGAAACCAGGTCATGCTAACAAAAAAGCGAAACCGAATCCCAATAAACGCAAAGTTGTGCTATCACCAACACAGGTTGATATTGCTGCGCAGCTTCAAAATGCTCCACATCATTCAAAGAGACTGCGTAGACCTCTGTACAAGCTCAATTTGTAGTTTTTTTCAAAAATTATCTGTTGGATACAACTTCTCCGTTTTTTTGTTGTTGTTATAATCCGTTGCCCGTGAATTAAATGATAGTTCTTTTTAAACTGTAGCGAGTAACGCTAAAACGTTTTGTCCCCTAGTTATTTGTGCAGAGAATCGGCTCTGTTTATTTTAAAAATGTCCACCTTTAAAATTAGGTAAAAATGTAGTGTATTTTGTTGTTTGTGTAAAAAATAGATTTCACGTTTTTATCCTTTTTGTATCTTTTTTGTATTTTCATGTGAATTTCTTCACTCATCGGAACAAAAATTGTTTGGAGCAACAATTTCCACTCCGGTGAATACTAACCAAAAGCAACATTGGCACCGAATTCTTAGATGCCAGTTGACTTTTTTGCAAGCAACGATGTAGCGTTTTAGCTGCAAAAATGGTTGCTGGATACAAGAAATTAACCAAAAAAAGGCTACAAGAAACAACAACTTAATTAATTTGACTGTAATTACAAAAGCAAAATTGCTCCATAGTAAATTTCAAACAAAACCGAATCCCAATAAACGCAAAGTTGTGCTATCACCAACACAGGTTGATATTGCTGCGCAGCTTCAAAATGCTCCACATCATTCAAAGAGACTGCGTAAAGCTCTGTACAAGCTCAATTTGTAGTTTTTTAAAAAAAATTACCTGTTGGATACAACTTCTCCGTTTTTTGTTGTTGTGATAATCCGTTCAGTTTCAAAAAAAAATATCAATTTACTTTAAAACCGAATTTTTTTTATACATCTTGTGTTTTTTGATTTTGTAAACAGCTTTCAAAAATAGTGTTTAGTTTTTCCTCGAAAGCGAAAACTTATGTGTCTTTCTTTAAAAATAGGAAGTGAACTAAAAAAATACATCTTGCCTTCATAATCATGATTTTATTTCCAGCTAAGCTTAGATTATTTTTTCTTTTTTTTTCTGCTCTCTGTATTGTGGTGTCGTCACTTGTGAGCTCCACAATAGCCGCCTTCAATTTCATGTCTAATGTTAACCTGACCTAGATAACCCTTTAATTACCTAACAGGCTGACCCATCCAATGTATATAGTGTTTATGGTATCACATGACTTCCTGTTGTAACAGTACTTAAAGAGGAGTAAACAGGAAGCCAGCTGTCTTATCAGCTGTAGCCTACACTCTGGTAGTCCGTGTGAGTTATTACCATTGGTTCCCACACTGGGCTTAGGTGTGTCGATGCCAAGGATGAGTTTGGTGAATCTGTTGATCGTAGTGTTAAAGACAAATTAATAGTGGGAATCACGGATGTCAATTTGTGCGAGCGCATATTTCGCGATCCGAAGCTTACTCTCATGGAAGTGGTTGACATGTGCAAAACGGCAGAGGTTTCTAAAGTACATTCTAGTGAAATTTCAAATTCAACAGCCTCTGTTGAGCAACTATCTAGCCAAGGTATGAATAAAAGAAGGGATTTTAATCATCGTACATAAAATGGCAGCCAGCAACAAAGGCACAATGCCATTCGACAAGCGCCACACCCAACCCAGAGTGACATGAACAATCGATCAACAACATCGAGTCATCAGCAATCTCGTCGTCCGTGCTCCAGATGCGGTACGATGCATCAACCACGTCAGTGTCCGGCGTTTGGAAAGATTTGCCACAATTGCAAATTGCAAAATTATTTTTCAAAAGTTTGTCGGCAACCTTGAAATAATTTTCAACATTAACAACATCGACCAAAACGCAATGTAGAATTACTGCAACATGATGAGGCAAGTGACATTGTTTATCTTGGAGTGCATTCATCGATTCATCGACTGTGCTCTTGACAGTCAGTCCGATGAATGGTTTCAAGCTATAATGGTTAATGGCCACAGAGTGAATTTTAAATTAGACACAGGGGCTCAGGTTAATGTGATACCAAAAATCGAACTGCTTAAGTCGGAAGTCAAGCCTGTTGTTCGCCGCACAAAAATTCGAGTGTCAACGTACTCTGGTGAGTTATTACCAGTGATTGGTGAGTGCACCTTGGACTGTGAAGTAGGGGAATCAAAGCAGCAACTAAGCTTCATAGTTGTCAATGTTGACGGCAATATTAGGTATAACTGCCTGCCAAAAATTGCATCTTGTAAAAAAAGAAATTATTGTTGATCAGCCATCACACTCAGCTGTTCAAAACATAAATACACAAAATGAAGATCCAGCAGCAGTCATAGCCAAATATAGTGATTTGTTTACTGGAGTGGGTCGACTCCTAGGCGTACACAAAATTGTGCTAAAAGAAAATGTAGTTCCTAGTGTGTTTGCAGCAAGAAAAGTACCTCTAACGTTAGAAGGTAAACTTAAAGATGAACTTGAACGTATGGAAAAAGCTGGTATTATTATTAAAGTAGAAGAACTAACTGACTGAGTAAACCCAATTACCATGGTAGAGAAGAAAAATTGATCTCTTCGCATCTGTTTAGATCCACGTAGCCTCAACAATGCTATAAAGAGACAACGTTATCAAATACCATCACCTGAGGTATTGATAGTCAAGCTAAAGGGTTCAACACAATTTACCTAGCTTGAGGCCGAGCAAGCTTTTTATCATCTTGTGCTGGATGAAGAAAGTTCATATTTATGTACTTTCATCTCGTTATGCCAATGGTAATCTGTGCACCTGAAATTTTCCAGAAGGCCATGGATGATCTATATGCAAACCACCTTAACATCAATCCATATTTTGATGACATGTTGGTTAACTCGACTAAAGAACAGTCGCACAGTGAACAGCTACAGAGTGCTTTACAAGGAGCACGAGAAGGTGATCTGCATTTCAATGGTAAGAAACTACAGCTAGCCGTCACAAAATTGAAGTATTGATGGCATATTGTTTCAACAAAAGGTATCGAAGTTGATCCAGACAAGGTTACAGCGATTAAAACCTTCCCATCTCCTACAAACAAGCAGGAACTTCAAAGATTCTTAGGCATGGCAACCTACCTGCTTAAATATGTACCACACCTATCTGATGAAACATGGCAGCTACGTGATCTTCTTCGAGCATCTACTGCATGGACTTGGGATGTGAACAGTGAATCGTTCTTCAACAAGGTAAAAGGAATGCTAAGCACAACCCCAGTCTTGGCATTTTTTGTCCACAACAAACCAGTGCAACTGTCAGTTAACGCGAGTTTGTTTGGTTTGGGAGGAATACTGTTGCAGTGTGGGAGACCAGTGCCGTACACTTCTGCAACCCTCAACAAGACCCAGCAGAGGTACGCACAAATTGAGAAAGAGTTACTTGCCGTCGTACACACGTGTGAACATTTCCACTTCTATGTTTATGGTCATTCGTTTGAGGTTCAAACAGATCACAAGTTGTTAATAGGACTAATGAACAAGCCATATGAGCAAATGTCTCCAAGATTGCAACGCCTAATGCTACGGCTACAACGTTATGAAGTGCATCTAACCTATGTGCCTGGAAAACACCTAACAGTCGCTGATGCTCTCTCCAGAGCACCCGAAAACAACAAAACTGTGAACACATCAAAAACAGATGGTGCTTTTATGACTAATGTGTCTTTACTTGTGCAAGCTTCAACTCCAAAACTGAAGCAGATTCAACATGAAACCGCCAAAGATGAAACACTTCAAGTTGTAATCCAGTACATACAAACGGGATGGCCACATCACAAAGCCAGCTTGCAGCGAGAAGCACAACCATATTGGGATTTCAAAGAGGAACTATGCTATGAGGACAGACTGTTATGCAGAGGCCAGTGATTACTATATGTGTAGTAGTATGTGTAATAGTAGTAGTATATGTGTAGTAGTATATGTGTAGTAGTGATATGTTGTAGTGATTGACTATTTTTCTAAATTTGTGGATCTACATCAAATGCAGTCAACTACTGTTAGGTCCCTAATTAATGCACTTAAACCGATATATTCAAGGTGGGGTCTGCTGGAAGAGGTCATGTCCGACAGTGGACCTCCTTTTCATTCAGTAGAATACAAACAGTTTAATCACGAATGGGACATAGTGATAAACACAAGTAGTCCACATTTTACACGATCAAATGGTCAAGTGGAACGTTGCATTCAAACTTTGAAAAATAGCTTAACAAAAGCAACAGAAACTGGACAAGACTTGCATGCGGTGCTCATGGCTTACAGGAATACTCCAAGCAGTGACTGCCTTCACCATCACAGATGCTAATGGGTCGGCGACCGCGAACTCTGATTCCAACAACACAACAGCCATTACAGCCACAGTTTGATTGCACCGCATTCAATCGTCAACTTATTCTTCGTCAACAGGAGCAACACAAACATGGTGATGAGCATGCAAAGGAGCTTCCGCCACTTTCTGTAAACCAACAAGTATGGTACCAACTGAACGACAAATGGGAAAAAGGGAAAGTGAAAACAGTAGGGCCACAACCACGTTCCTACATCATATCCGGAGAAAACGGTTATGAATACCGGCGCAACCGTTTCCATCTAAAGCCACTCACTGGAAATGAAAATGATCGAGTAGTCACCGTGCCAACAACAGCCAAGTACTATTATCAACTACCAAGAAGAGTTCCAGTGCAACCCCTTCTTCTTCAAAATCGAGTGCAGCAACCAGGGGTTACCCGATCAGGTCGAGTCGTTGTTCGTCTACAAATGTAAGGACAGTGGTAACAATTGGTTAATTGGTTTGAGTGAAAGAACTCTAGGCTAAAGTGTTTACATGTTGAAGAGTCAGTATTTTTTTTAATTTAAAGCTGTTTGTCTACATAGGCCTGTTTCAGTAGCCTATTTGCAAGTTAAAAAGTCAGTGTTGTTTAAATTTAAGTTGTTTGTTTACATAGGCCTATTTCAGTTGCTTATTCATGTAGCCTAGCCTATTTCAGATTGTGTTTTAAAATGCAAGCCCTCAGCTATTTGAAAAGAAGGGCATGTTATGTATTAAGATCAGCACCGCTGATCTCAACATGGTTCGCTCCAGATTAATAAATATAGATGCAACCTAGGGGCACACCGACGCCATCTTGGTCGTAGTCAGCATGAGCCAAACTAGCTCTTAAGTAACTTGTTTCCCTCTCACCTATTTATGTTGAACCAACAACATCCATCAGCCATCCACAATCAACAACATATAAGTAAGGTCTACAAAACATAACATTGCTAACACATTATAGGGTTGGTTAAGGGAATTTCCCCTTCATTGTAGAAAGGTTCGTTCGCACTGCAATACTTTACCGGGAACCTATATCTTCCCATTTCAAGGTATAGATATCCAATCTTATTTATTTATTTTACCAGGAACATATTATTTCCATTTCTCGAAAATACAGGTGCCTGATTTATTTATTATTATTTATTGAGCTCCTATTATTTCTGCTTTTCAGAAATGTACGCATCTAAAATATTTATTTATTTATTTATTCATAGTGAGCCTACTATTTTCGATTTTCGAAAATATAGGTGTCCGAATTAACGGAATTCCCATCAAACCAGTACCATACTTTTACTTTTCCTACTGTTTATCACTATTTTCATGATGCCATCTCCATGACAGTCCTCCATCATTCTACTCCTGGATGATAGGGAGAGAGAAAATATGTATATTCTTTCTTTATTTTTATTTTCATATCACTTTTCATTTGTAATAGTATATGCCACATGTTTATAAGGGAAATATTTGTCTGCATGTATAGCACTTTCCTGTGGAATAAAGTTATTTATTTCAATTCAATGTTATTTTTTGCATTAATTCATATCAGTGTGGGTAAGCAGTTGGTTTTAAAGTTGGCTTAAAAGATGCCTGTTGCTCCAATGTTACCTCAATCCCCCCCCCCCCATGTTACTTTCTACTTCTTACCCAACCCAGGTCACTAACCCTTCCCTTACAAAAATATGCATGTTATGTTATTTTTCACCTGGATGGTAAGAGCGCTACCTAACCGTAGGGTAAGAGTATATACGGAAGCTACTTGCTCTGTGACTCTCTTCTTCTAGATAGCACGTATCTTTTAACGATGTTCTATGCAGATGTATTCCCATGACCTCTAGGGGACCGGCCATGTGGTGGGTGGAGTAGAACAGATCTTGTCCATTCAACGTGTAGCCAAAAGGAAGCCATCGTGCTTTAACCCTACTGGGTTGAGTGGGTCTTCTTAACCATATGACCAGGTATTAATCAGTGAGGGAGATTGAGATCTGAAAAAGAGAGACCAATGGTGACAAAAAAATTGTTTTGACGTCATCTCTTCCTTTTTCCTGATTGGTTCCTCACTTGGCCCTCACCTGGGCTCTCCTGCCCTTACAAAAATCCTTCACACACATGTTTCTGTCATTCGACTTTGAACTTTTCTACCTGTCAACAAGCCTCCCCTGTTTGTTTCATCATGTCTGTTAACCCCTGGAAAAAGCCTGCTGACTGTGCTATGTCGACCGTTCTGAAAATGCTGCCGACCGTGCCCCTATTGAAGTCCGCCGCATTGTGGCAATGCTCCGCAACAGTCTAGTCCTATTCAACAATTTAATTCAGCACTATGGCAACTGCCTCACTAATCGTCACCAGTACTCGTGTACTCATCGTTTGCCGAACCACAGCGCTCCTGCCGTAGCTTATCCTGGTATTCGTACATGATTAAAAACATTTATTATTACATGTTTATTAGTATTACGTGAGCAGCGTAGACTTCAATTTCCGAACATTTTTGGCCCCTCCGGCCGAAGGGAGCGCCACACGGATCTATCGCTATCAAGCATATTTCAAATCTTGTCACGTGGGTTACGGAACGCAATGTTTGCATTGTCGTTACCCAGTCATCCTTCCTTCACCGGCTTCTGGTGAAGACTTAGGTGTGTTTTATGGACGCTGTTAGAAGGACTGAGTGGGCACTTCCCTGCAAACGGGCCTATTCCCTTTTATCCACCCTGCTTGCCACTCCTCCATTGCAACCAACTGCAGTACATGCAAACTTGCCCATCGTCGCATCCACCGGACTTCTTCCTCCTCCGCCACTCTTGGTGCCGATACCTGCCCATATACTTCTGGCTACTCGTGCATGGATCGTCCGTGTCCTACTCCAGCTCCAATTTCATGTCCCGGTGCCGTACTATCGACTTCTGGAATTGTGCCATTTGCCTATGCGTCCGTTTACCCTGAAACACCGATTCCGATGACAATGATTCTGATGTGGAGGTTGTAATGTCACCAAAATGTTCCCGAAAAGGTAAGTATATAAAAATTTGATACAATTTCCCTTTTTCCAACTTTCTGAAGCTTTCCTTTTCTCTACTAACTGCGTGAACCCCAAAAAATATATAATCCAATGTGTCAATAACCTATTAATGCCTGATTTCATTTCTGGAACAGGAAAAAAAAATCATATGCTAAATTCTCTTTAAATTCTGTTATTGTCCCTAAAAAAATTAATTTTTTGTTCTTCATTCTATTTTCCGATAGCCTATGAGCTTGAATCTCGCTTTCCTTCCTCTTTTCTCTTGTAACAAATTACTATTTTATGGTGGGAAGAGTGTTATTGTTTATTTCCAATAAGGTTTAAAATGTGTACTTAACTCTGTTAAACATGTTTTTTTTAGCCTTTAATCACATAAATTTGTAACATTTAAAAATATTATTTCTATAAATTGTTTTACCCAAAATATCACCTGGGGGGGGGGGGGTTGTGTGAAATACTGATTATATGTATATACTGTACTTTTCTAAAAAAAAAGTATCCAAAGTTTTTTTGAAGATGTGTCTCGAACTTTAAGAAATAATACTAATATTTGAAGGTAGCCTAACTTCGTCAATGCCTACATAAAATGTTACCTGTGTGTATATATTTTCCTTCCACTACTTTCGTTTGAAGTATAATTTAAAAATAATTTCAAATGCTTATTTTAAAAATTAATTCTCCCACAATTTCCAACACACAACCCATGTGTCTATTTTTCTGTATAGGCTAGCCTATGTGAAATTTCCATAACTTTAATGCAATTCCTATGCTACATCAATTATCAAATGCTTGATTTTTACAAGGATTATTTCCTTTATTTTCTTTTCTCTAAGATCTGACAGATTCATCTGAATCGCCATAACCCGAAAAGGACTACAAGATTCAACAGGACTACAAGAGTCAACAGGACAATATGCATTTTTTGTGTGTGACTTCCGATGCCATGGTTCTTTTCCTTAAATTGGAAAAAAATGGTATTCGTTTGAATAAAAAAATGTTGTACTTGCTTCTTGCAAATTCTTAATACAAATGCTATTTTAAACTTGCTGAGTAATTTTCCCAATTATTTACATAATTTTCACCAGGTTATTATGCACAGTTGGATATATTCTTTTAAAGATTACGATGATAGTTTACTAAATATAGGTTTATCTTTATAGAGTATCATTATAGTGTATGAATTAATCCAGATACGGGAAATTCTGATGTTTTCTTTAATTAAGTATTTAAATGATAGCATTTTCACAATCGTACTCGCAATCGTACTCGTAATCGTGTGTGTGTTTCCCTTTTAGTCGTTTGGAATTTCAATTTCCTTCATGTTTTTAATTTTCATTCACGATCTTAGTTTCAGGCTTGCAACGCATCAGAAGTGAAAGTGAAAGAAAGTGATGACATCAGAATTTCCCTTCTCCTGATTGGTTGCTCTCATCGTTTGCACGTGGATGCTTCTACGAGGTTCAAAGTAGTGTTGGGTGGTACCAGACATTTTTCAGCCAGTACCAGTATCAAGCTTAGTACCACGTACTCGGTTTTCTTCGAAATTTATAAATGAAGCAGTATCTCATATAACAGTGCTTTGGTGCCAACACCCAATTTTTAAATAACAACAAATTTTGTTGAAAATTGTGTTTTGTTGATATTTTTCCTCGATGGTCTAAGCTTAATACGTGTTTCAGAACATAGTTGATAAAAAAAAACCATCTTCTGAAATTTGTAGTTAACATGCTATCCAAGTAGAAATGCAAATGTTAACAAACGCTAGTTGTAGCTTCAAAGTTATGCATATTGCTCCACTTTTGTGCATTGTTTAGAATTCCAAATATTGTGTATTGTTGCACTGCTTTGAGCCCTACAACACAAGGACTAAATGAACTATTGTTGTTGAACTAGTATTTTGCATTTTTGGTAACCAGTTTACTGCCCAACAATAGTTTAAAGACATGAACTCATGCCTTTCCTCTCTGCGGCAGCCATGTTTCCGTCACTTGATATAATGCAATGCTCTAGTCATCCTTGATTATTGCTGCATCAAGTTGCCTTTTTTAACGGATTACAGGGGTAATTTGCATCGACGAGAGTTGACGCAACTGAACACCAGTTGCGCTTGGTCCCCGTCGACCTTTTATATCCTGTGGTCCTGGGTCTGATGACTTTGGCTGTGGACTTCAATATCAAGCCTGTATTACGATGATTACTAATTACTACCTTGTAACAATTGTATCTTATACTGTATGCTTTTCCACTGCCATTATTGTCGTTGCCTAGGACATGTGGCCTGATGGGTTTCCTGGATACCAACTAACTTCCTTCTTGATACTTGCCAAACTAAGATCTCTTCCTCGGCGAGTCTTTCGGTTAGTCCATTAGACTTCTTACCATTTCCCCCGGACTAATTGTAACCCCAAGCCTTCTTCTTGTCTTGGCCTTTGCTGGCTGCCATTGACAAGGGCAAAACGAATACGGTTTCAGCAAGCGAAATAGCAGAAACATCGGCTTCATTCTACTGAATGGTTGACACCCAGGCCTAGGACAATTTTTACCAATTGATCATTTAAGTGGCTGCCGTCCCTGGCTATATGGTGGGCAAGCTTTCAACATCTAAAACCATTAAAACCTGAACCGCTAAAGATGGCTTCAGCCCAATTCTTCCTTAAGCCTAAGCACCATCCTTTTCAACTCTCAATGTGTCTACCAGTTCCACCACTTCACATCCGTCAACACAAATTTTACTTCATCTCATATTGTAACTGTATGCAGGACATTTCTGGCGATTTAAATTTAACTCGTAATCGAGTTTTCTTCTCCGTTTCAGTAAACGCTCTATCGCCTGTAATTCTGTGCGTTTTTGCTTTGTAGGCGCACGAAATTGGCCGCCATCTTTTTTTAGTTATTTCATCAGCGCTTGCTGGAACGAGAATCAGAGGTGATAGCTCATCGACGTGGTTTGTTGGATCAAGCAAAAGATCTGCTATGTAATTCTGCAACTGTTTCGCCGATTCATTTAATTTACCATTAACAAATTCAGCCACATCTAAATCAGAAGCTCCATTAAATGGAATACACTGTGTCTTCTGCTTCAAAAACCAAGGTCTTTATCGTTCAAATGAACTTTAAGGATTTTTCTCGGATCTAAGAAATAAGCTACTCATACGGTGACATTGTTAATGAATTCCATCTCTCGGTAAGGCCCATGCCAAGATTTTTGAAGTTTTAGAGAAATTTGTTTGATCAATTTCAGCATTTCAATTCCAGCAGTTTTATTATCAAAATTCTGCTGGCGAACAACGGCCTTCCAGTTATGATTCGTAACGACCTCACACGATACTTGTAGCTTACTTTCTAAACGAACAACATGAACGTCAGATTGATACGTAAGTACTGGTGATTCGAATTCAAGCTACTCTGTAAACGGTAATCTACTCCAAATGTAAATAAAATGGGCTAACCAATATAGTACTGTGTGGTGTACCATTCAGAGCTATCATAACTATAGGTAAATAAGAACACTAATCTTCCACACAGTGTGTCGTTATTTTACGTAAAACTGATTCAATAGATTTGTTAACAATTTCTACTCGTCCACCTACATGACTGACGTTAGGCGTATACTTCACCTGTTTAATGTAGAATAAATTTGCTAAATTAGCAATTATTTTGGCCAGAAATTCTTTACCACAATTGCTTATAATGAAATTGGACTCCCAAATCGTGCGATTAATTCCGTAAATAATTTCTGTGCTACCGTTACAGTCTTTTTATTTGGAATACCAACTGTTATGACGTATCTTGAGAAATTATCAACACACGTAAGGGTGTATTTATTTCCGTGCAAGCTCGTATGCAATTTTTGTATTAAATCCATAGTCCAACTTACACCAGGACACTTTAAGTGTACAGGCTTATAAGCTCTCAACATTGGTTTAAAACGTTTATTTGGACGTACACAAGCCTGACATACTACTCAACTCTATACGTAATTTTCCACATCCTTTGCCATAGTAGGCCAAAAGCAGTGAAGCTGTATATGATCTAATGTACGTTGTCTCGCGTGATGTCCACTGGCTGGGGTGGCGTTATACAGTGATTTATTAATGATAAAGGCACACACATCTGTGCTAGGTTTTCCATACTTCCTTTATCAGGGTTAGCCAACCGCATTCTATAAAGAATTCCATCGTAATATTTAAAGGATATGTTTTTGCTATTTAAACCATCACTCAAATCTCCGGATGTCTGATCTTTAAGACGCGCCTGGATAGGACCAAAATAATCGTCTGCTCTCTGCTCTTGAGCCAAATGAGCGCGAGTCCACTCAGGATAATGACTTCCTAAAACACATATATGGACTTCAACTCTTGAAAGTGCATCTGATACAGCTAGTGCTTTCCCAAAATCGTAATACAAAATCATATTCTCTAAACTGAAGGAAGATTCTTTCCAACTTCGGAGGTAATGAGGTTGCACAGTATAAATAACAAATTGCGAGATGATCAGTGGTAAGGAAAAAGGTCCTCCCTAATAAATAACACCTAAAGGCCTCCACAGAATGCATAATCGCTAGAATCTCTCTAGTGTCGTCGTTTCTGCATGCTCTGTAGGAGTACAACCATGTCCTTTATACCACCATGTACTTCACTTAAACAGCCACTCAGACTAATCAAGGAAGCATCCGTCTCCCAAAAAAAAATGGCTGTGCAAAATCTGGGTGTTTAAGCGTAGTTGCATCCATCATACCCTGTCTTAATTCCCTAAAGGCCTTGTCTTCACCCTTATCCCTTTGGAACTTGACATTCTTCCTCATTAGCTTTGTTAGTAGCACTGCAAGTCTAGCGAAGGAATCCATATGTTGGCGATAGAAGTTGAAGGCATCTAAAAAGGAATGCACTCGTTTAGGCGTCTTAGGTGCTGGATAATTAGCCATGACCCTAATTTTCTCTTTGTCAGATCGGATTCAATCCTCAATGATAAAACCAAGAAATTGGGCTGATTTTCAGCCAAAATGATAATTTTCAACACTCAATTTCATTTCTGAACGTGCAACTAGGTCTAATGCTCGATCTTCACGACTGATGTGAATACTAAAATCTGGACTGGACAAAAGTACATCGTCTAAATACACAACGCAGTAAATTCCGAGTATGTCTGCAAATATCTGCTGTGCACAGTACTGAAAATGTACAGGGCTCGTCTTATGCCCATTGGGACACGTAAAAATGAAAATGCCCTTGAATGGCTTTAAAATTGGGCCTTAGGCACTGCTGATTCCTTTAATTTCAGTTGGTAAAATCCAAATTAATATTTAGAGTAGACGAATAAAACACTTGGTGCCATTCAAGTGTGCCATGGATTCAGTCACAGTGGATATTGGAATGCTTACACTTACCACCACACTGTTCAAGCCTCTCAAATCCACAACCAAGCGATATCCAGGAGGCCTGCGCTGAACAAGTAGGCAGGGAGCCATCCAAGCACTTTGCTATTCTTTTATGATACCAATATTTACCATCTCATCTAGCAGCTCCCTTTGATGGAAAGGTATTCGGTATAATTTAGAAAGAACTGGATAGGCATTCCCTGTCTCAATGGCCACTTCATATCAGAATAAAGTCCCAAATCAAAATCGTGTCTTGAAAATGAAGTTTGATGTGTTTTCAACATTTTCAAGAATTCCTGTGTCTGTTCCTCTGTCAGGTCTGGGAATATGAATTTATTTTTAAATTCTCCCAGTCTGCTTTGAGTTCCTCCTTCCTTCTGGGTTTGGATGCATTGTTGGGGTGGGTGGCCTCGCCGTGGAGCTCTATCCCAGTTCCGTCTGTTGCTCGCCGGATATCTGAATGGTCCTTGGAATTTCCCGTTTTGTATCCGCGATGTCAAATGAAGCAGTGTTCACCTCATTTTCTATGACAGCTGTCGAATAATGCCGTAATACTGTACCAGCATTTAAATAAACAGGAAATCCACTAGTATTAAGAATCATTACAGGAATAATACCCGTAGCTGTCGTATTAACAATGCTTCGCGCAAGACATACAGCAACATTGATGATATCAGGTACGAAAATTCAAGACTGAATTACAGGAAACGAAAAATGAAGTACTGTGTTTACCCTGGTCTCTGAATTATCTGGCAGCATTTCATCCCGTAATAAAGACACAGGGATTTCCTCGTACAGATTCTGATTTGTACGGTTTCATGTAGCCTTTAAATTTCCGTCGCTACATTCATCTGAAGCAACATTAATCTTGACTACGTGAATATCGGCAAGCTTATACATGTCTCTGTTAATAATTTTTTTATTTTGAGTATAAATCTCCATGCCGTTTTTGCAATTTATTTTAACAGCACTAGGCTGAATTGAAAACCATGGAGTATAGAGATGTTCCCAAAAGAATCGTCGGCGACAATAACGAATTTTTGTTCCTTTAAAAATCCACATTTTGAAATAGTGGTTACGATTTTCCATGCAGTTATAATCTGTTGGTTTCCCATGCCAATCAAATTCATAGCTTTATCCATGTTAAGTAGACAACAATTTATTATGCTGTCTGTTAATAATCTCTGTGCTGTAATCTTATTTAAAAGACTCACTGCTGAGCCTGTATCAATCAGTGTTACCTAAGGCCATTTACCAACATTAAATACAAGATGAGGTCTAGGGTAAGTAATGTGTGGTTTATTACTAATGCAATCGACATCAATATTTTCTAAATCAGATGTGCTGTGCTCTGAATCGCAAGTAGGGCTTGCTTTACTTCTATCTGCGCCACTATCGGTTTACCTGTATCAAGTTTATTTAATTCAGAGTGAAAATGCATGGAATCAATTCCGTCTTCGAAACACATTAAAACTACGGAATCACAATTTAAATCGCATTTATTATTTACTGTACTTAATGAAGACTGAAATAACTTTACAAGATGTGTATTATTGTCCAAAGAGGCAGCTACGTAGTTATAAGGTACTTTACCAAAATAAGACGCTAGCCTAGACAATGACAGTGTTCTATCCGGCAGTGGTGTTGGCTCCAATCCACTGCTTTATACAGAGTGCATCAAAATATCAACCTGACTACTAGAAAATAATTCAATACGTTTAGCATTTAATGGCTGCATATTTACTGAGTCAGTATTAAGGTTAACAGGCTGGTGTAATGATTTATTCTAGTGATCATTTGTTGCAGAATGAACCATTTTTATCAGAATAGCAAGTTGGATTCAATAACAACACTAATACACAAATATGGCACTGAAAAAGGGACACGAGATAAGCAGCAAATCATCAACAATGGCCCTTTTAATCGACACTCGCTAAATGTACAACAAATTGATTCTCAAGTGATCAATAAAATCGAGATAGTTATGAAGTGATTTTGATTGTTGATTACAGTTAACAATATCTAAGCTCGGCGAATTGGCATTTTGTGGGATTATTAATGAATGATCGATTTGATATAACCATTGGGCTATGCATGATTAAATATCTTTATGATTACTCTTAGCTAACAATTCGAACACAAAATTGACTTAGCTCAGCAAGGACGCTTGTCCGTCTTGTCGCTAAGCTACTCTGACCCGGCTTCCCAACACACGCCTGGCTTGTCTCACATACGGACTCAAATCCACGGGTTGCGCTGGCTTGAATGATTTAAAAGCAAAGACCTCGAGTCGTACCTCGAGCTGTGTTTTATATTCAGCCCTTATCGCAGCTACAATCTATCAATGTCAGATTGATTGATTGTTGACTACAAAGAAATTGCCTGGGTTGACAGCCCAGGTGCTTATTTTAAATAGGGAGCTGTTCCTCTTGTCACTCATGGTATTGTACTGTTCTGGGGTTCAATTAGCCAGTTCTCTGTATTCCTGTGCTTGAGTGCACACGTCTTAATTAAATGTCACCTGCACTCCTGCGTAGGAGTGATTTATTGTTGGTTTAGGAATTTATTGACTGGATTCTGATCTTTATCGTAATTGGAATTCCTTCTAGAAAGTGAAATGGGTTCCGTGAACACTCATTCGGACAACTCTTCTTCCAAACCATCTGGGTTTATGCCACATATTGTTATCATCAGTTACAAACACTGGCGGACGGGAAATCGCGCGCGTCGCGCTGCCTCCTGCTCCAGCTCTCAAGTCTAGAATTGAACTCGCTGTCAAAGTACATGGCCCTAGCAAGGTGAGCTACGTGGGAGGGAGCGCTACCTCGCAACATTCTCCCCTCCCCCGATAAATAGCCTCCAGACGTTTGAAAAACCGGGAACACAAAAAAACTCGGTACAGAAAACAGCAACGTTGTCTACTATCAACTCAATTAACTCAACTGACAAAATACAAGTCTTTCTTAAATTTTTCACAAGTAACAGTGGGGAAAACATGACAATCTTTATTCGAGTAACCATACTCTTTCGATAATTCCGGTAAAAAAAACACATGCGATTTCCAAAACTCCAATTAAATGCTGCACGTCCAACTGTGTGTTGCCCAAACGATGTTAACATGCAAGTGGGGCAGGACGACCCTACGTAGCTACATCAGCCATGGTCCATATAAGACAGGCTACCCCGTAGTTTTTTGGCCCATCCCAACAAGCAAAATGACAACAACACAATACAATCCAAACCAAGTTTGTCACACAACAATCCCAAAACTTCTCACCTCACTCAGCTACGAGTTACCTAAAATTTAGTGCAAGATGTAAACTAGGGGTTCGGTGATGCTCTACGTGAAACTCGTTGCTTGGTGCACCGGTCCCTAAGCACAGCGTTAACTAACGCAGGCCTTTTCTTATATTCTACCTTTAACCGACCACCACATGACAAACCTTTAGTCGAACAAAAATGCAGCAAAATCAGGAACGTAACTCCAGACTCCTCTGTAGGCTACTCGGTCATACCCGACAAAAATTTACATAAAAAACCCAACAACTAAGTCATGACAAACATGCGCTTCGATGCCTCACTCGAAAATCAGTGATTGGCACTAGATCAACTGTAAACCCATGAAAACACATGAATATCAAAACTTCAAGCCCAGTCTCACAACCTTAACAAAAACGTCTCATTCTACTAATCAAATTAGGTGAGCTACATGGACATTCACGTAGGCTGAAGTGGGGATTCGCACTTATCGTTTGAATTTGCCCGAGCCTACAAGAATCCATCAAAGGCATAGACCATCACTACCGTTTAGACTAGTCTTACCACACAGTCAGCATTATATACTAACAAGTTAGCGAGACTAAATCAACAATCCAACTTAAATTCTAAAATTGCACCAAAACTTGCAGATAACATCTGACTTTAAATACAGTTACACGACACCACTGTAGTAGCAAATCAAAACCTGAAAATTAATTTTAAATTCGGCCAAAAATTCAAAAATCATTACAAATTGCAGACACATTACTGAAATCTGTTAGACCGTTTCGCCAGCTGTCCTAGTCCTTGGAGCCGTTGCTCTTGGACAGCTAAAACTCCCCACTCTTAAACATCCTATTGTTAGTCCTGGCAAGCTCTCGCTCCACTGTTCTCCTTTTGTTGCAAGACACTACGCTTGCAGGGTAACCATTGTTACCGTCCCGTTGGTTGTTATTCTGTTCAGCCCTTTTTTGTTTACTGTACTCCTTTGCTGATCCTCGTAGGCACAGGCCACCTTTCCCCAGACTCGTTGTTTGAGTGTGCTTTTTCCACTACAATATGTCAAGGGACGAAGTAGCCAAGCAGAAGGAGGCCATGTAGCTATGTATTCTGCTAGTGACGTGGCCGTGTTGAGTAGATCCCAGGTCTGAGAAGACGGATCCCAATACCTAGGACCTCTGTCAGGCGTAATGGAATGTGCCGGCCGCCATTCCGACGAAGTACTGTAAGTCAACCTGTGATGTCCTAGGCGGGGACACACCTTAGCCCAGCGTGGGCACCAATGGTAATAAACACACGGACTACCAGAGTGTAGGCTACAGCTGATAAGACAGCGTACTTCCTGTTTACTTCTCTTTAAATACAATTATAACAGGAAGTCATGTGATGCAACTTAATACAATATATAATTATAGAAGAGCCTATTAGTAGTTAAAGGGGTATCTTGGTAGGGTTAACATATTGACATGAAATTGATGGCTGCCATTGTGGAGCACACAAGTGACGACTCCACACAACCCGTTCTAATATTTATCCTAGTGACTACCCCAACATGGCCCTCCTACGCATTGCTAATTCGTTCCGGCCTGCCCTAATTTAATGTCAAGAATTATGTTAACGCCCTGTTGCTTGTCAGCGACATGTGATATTTTGCCGTGTAAACTAACTGTGCAGTTTGAAGACTAAAGACAGGAGTTATTCACAGTCCCCCAACTCAAAGTCTCATCTGATTGTTCTGTTTTTTCATCTGTACAAAAATTGCTTGATCCACGATCCACGGACTAACCTCTGGCGCCCTTTTGACCCCAACTTGCTTATTCCTAGATCGTGCCAGGGACAAACTTTCTGTAGGGATTGTCCCCAAAGCGGTTTAGGTGTAGGCATCTCGCGTCTTCGTTTGAAGCCGATGAAACCGCCCAACATCTTTCGTTTCATATGTCATCTTTGCCCTTTCGGAGACGCAAACGCCCCCGTGTCCACATTTTTGGTAGCAGCACATTTTGGTAGCAAGTGTTGAACATTTATCGTAGCAGATTGTTTTTCATTGGTCCGCCACATATTTTTGGCAGCATTACATTTTGGGAGCAATGCTGTGCAGCCTGTAGCAGTACATTTTAGTGGCATTGACGGGACATTTTTTGTACCAAGTGTGGCACTAGCGTTGAACATTTTCGTAGCAGATTGTTTTTTTTTATTGCTCCGCTACACATTTCCGTAGCAACAATTTTAGCAACATGTGTAGCAATGTTATGACTTTCGGCAAGTAACTCTGTACTCAACTTACAATTTCCTAACACGTTTCCCCTACGTGACCCAATTTCCGGACATCCTATGCAAGCGCTATGATCCTCTGTACCTAGACCTCAGTGACTTTTCACCTCTGTACGCTTTACTCTCTAACCTAACATAAGCATGTTTTACTGCAATTTTGAGACGACTTACAATGCTCGGTTGGATTTTACCGTAACAACGTAAACTTAACCTAAGCTTTCCAGCTCCTGTCTACATTGTACGCATCCTTATGCCGCTTCAATCTGACATATTCCTACCCTGCAATCAACCACCTATAGAGATTTAATCCAATATTTGTATATTTTCATATTGGCTTTACACTTTTGATAAGAGGTTTTGCAGTGTTTCAAACATGTGAATTTGTATGTACTTTCTTTTGCAGATTTGTATCCTTTACTTATTATTGAGTGATGATATTGGGATAATGTTGGGTATAATTTATGTGGCGTAGTTTAAATTACACAGTCAATTGTGTTTTATGAGTGGTTGCAATTCGCTTCTGTCGACGTTGCGTAACGACAAAATCAGTGCAACACCCTTTGCTAGATTTTATCGCGAAGCCTTGTATGCCTTCCCCGTTTGCTGCAAATATAGATAAAGAGTTTGAGGCATGATTTTGTTAAAGAGTTTGAGGCATGATTTTGTTAAAAAGTTTGAGGCATGATTTTGTTAATGAGTTTGAGTAAACGTAATCACTTTTGTCCAGGTCAGCAAGCGCCCCCCTAACGTAATGCGTTCCCAAATATAATTCTCAAAAGAGAAACGTTACATCTTGACCTTAAACAACGTTAACCTGTCCCTTTTATTGTGTTTTCCACAAGTTTTAATTTTCGTTTTGATGCTGCGAAAATTTACTTTTTATATCAAGAACCACACTAGTACTTCCCTGAATAGTGGTTCACCCTGCAGCCTAGTTTTAACAGCCCAGGTCATTCCTTATCTACTACAACGTATTCATTTGAGTTATTCCATGGGATTTTAAGGTATTCAAGTCACTTTTAATGCCAATTAGTGACTTTATTGGTAAATGCTCTAATTTATTAGCATTTTTCCATATCTTCCATGGTAAACCATTCTGTATGAACATTTTTTTTGATATGATAAATATTAATGAGGGGCTGCTCCCCACCTCGTGGCGTGATTCGAATTCCCTGCTCCTACTTCATTGTCTTTTCTGCCGGTTTTGTCCACATATCACATATTTTAATATTGTCACCCGGCTATTTAACCCCCCTAAGTGCATTTGATGTTAACAATCCGGGATTTTTCCTTCTACTACTGCTTCCTCTTACCTTCCCGGGATTTTTTCCGTGGTTTTACACATTTGTTTTCCGTATTTCTTCGTTCCTTCGCGATTTCCGTAGATTTCCTCTTTGTCCGTGTGCGTAGCATGGCGCTGTGGTGAACTGTTGTTGGTTTGAGTTCCTCATCCTCTCCCCCTCATAATGGCTTACTTTAATTGGGTTCAGCCTACGATGCCTGTATCTGCGGCACCCTCATATAAAGGTATCGAGATCTTGACCGATGACAACTACCAGATTTGGGCCTTGCGTATGAAAGGGTTCATAGTCAAGAATGGTTGGGACTTGGTCCTCAATAACCCTCCTCCTCAAGGTGATGTTGACCCCGAGGAGATAGCCGCTGATAGACAGAAGAATGGGGACTGCCTCTGCTTCCTCTTCCAAACCATTTCCCCCGCAATCCTATACCAATTCCAGGGCATCATGGAAGCAAGAACCATCTGGGATACCTTGAGGGCACGTTATGGCCAACAGCACCAAAACTACCGAATTCCTATATAGGCAATTCATCAGGACCCGGATCCAACCAATGGAGTCTATTCCAATGTGCCGCCGCCGGCAAGGTCATTACGGAGCATGAAGTATGCCTCGCCATACTCGATGGTCTCGATCGTCCGCAGTTTGAGGCCACGAAGGAATACTTCTATCATCAGCCAGCATTGACAATTGCCGCCCTCCAGACATGCCTTGCCCACAAACAAATATTGTTAGAACAGGCGGGTCTTCAGTCCTCCTCAAACCCCTATGGGGGCATGATGGCGCCGCCTTTTCACCCAACCTTTCATCCCTTCACCATGGCCCAGGTCGCACAACCTCCTCAAGTTCCCGTGGCTACCATGGCTCATGCGATTGCACCAGAAGTCCTCCGTTACAGGTCCAGTGGTTCTACAAACCACAGATTCGAACAATGTGGCATCATTCCACGCCAACAATGCATAGGGTGCAGATGTGGACTATGTTTCGGATATGGGCACGAGCAAGCTTTCTGCGGAAATAATGCCCCTCCTAACTCTTGGGACACGCCCTCCCGTTGCCGGAACCGCCCGCAACCCGGAACGCAGAAGCATGAAGAATTAGGAGGCTTCTCGCGTTGTTCGACGTTCAATAACATGGTCTACCGTCTCGACTCAGGTGCTGATAGAATAGAGGTTGTCGGCCAGTAAGCTATACAGCTTTTTGAAGGCCCAAGCGGCAGATGTTAAGTGGAAGGAACCACCATCGTTAACAGTTGTTTTTTGCCGCAGGAGGGAGGAAACCGGAGTACCCGAAGGAAACCCTCCTACAACGGGTGGGAAACAACCGGAGAAAAACCCGTACATATACACTTCCCATCGCCAGGATCGAACCCGGGTCTGTAGGGAGCCAGAGATGTACAGCCGCGACCAAGACGCCTATCGAATCTGACACCCCAGTACTTGCAGCTACCCGTGCACCCGTGCTACCCGTGCACAGCTAATGCTGAGAGTCACGTCTTGAATGTCAAGCCTGACCACGTACTCCTCTCCGACTGCCCTACAGTGGACTTAAACTTGGCAACGACTGGTGGTACTGTCCGCGGCTTCAGAATTGGTGATGTGTGGGTAACTTCACAAAACAAGAACGGGACTCCCTTCCGTCAGCCTCTCCTATTACGTGATGCGATTTACGTAGAATCCGCCCGAGTGAATTATGTCTCTTTAG
>JAHWFP010264740.1:31421-54625 GCA_023313725.1 Lithobius niger
ATGTGGATATGATGCACAGAAGGTACGGACACGCCCCGCATGACAAAATAAGACTCCTGTTCGACGCTGCAAAGGTGAATGGTCCCAAGTTGGTTGGTAAACCCACTAAGTTTTGCCCGTTTGTGCCTCCACGAAGACGAGGAAACAGCCACATCCAAGACGAAACTTCCCTACTGCCTCACAACCGTTAAAGCAGTTGGACCTGGACGTCTGCGGGCCAAGCAACGTACCTGGCCTGGCCGGGGAGATGTTCTTCTTGACCATTGTCGTCGCCTATTCTCGCCGTTACTTTGTGTTCCCCCTTCACCACAAGAGCAAGGTTTTCCAGATTTTCCAGGACCTTGTCTCGTATCTTGAAGTGCAGACTGGGCACTCTGTGCGCCGAATCACATCTAACAATGGCGGTGAATTTGTCAACAATGCCTTCCAGACCCTTTGTGCCCATAAAGGCATCCACCACGTGAGGACAACGCCCTATACTCCGCAGCACAACCTTCGGGCCGAGAGGGCCCATGGAGTATTGAAATCGATGGCCCGATCCTTCTTGGACGATGCGGCTCTACCCCCAACGTTTTGGCCAGGTGCCGTAGTTGCAGCTGCAGAGGCAAAAAACGGTCTCAGCTCCAAGGCATTACCAGACGGTGAGACCCCCTTGGAGAGATGGTCCGGCCGAATTCCCCACGTAACGCGTAATAGACGTGTTGGTTGCTTGGCTTACGCCCATATCGACAAGACCCGTCGCGGTCCTTATTCACCTACGGCGGAACCTTGTGTCCATTTATACTTTGATCATCAGCGTAGGGGCTATAAACTGCTTTCCCTTGTTGACCGCCGGTGTTTCTATAGTGTGAATGTTACCATCTATGAGGATTACAATGCCTCGGCCTTGCTCCCTCCGAACCAACGAGTTCCTGTTGGGCAATTATCGTGGACAATGGATGGTGCTCCTCCAGACCCGGAGATCGTTCCGGACTCCTCCTCCGACAGCGACGATGAGAACACGCCAATTCCTCCGCGACCAGTGCCTCCCGCGCAACCGCCTCCCATGCCTCACCCTCCGCGTGTCCCCACGCCTGCGCCAGCATCGCCGAGGCTACAGCGCTTCTCTCGTCGACTACGTGGTCTCCCGCCAGTTACAGTGCTTACTGCACACGCTCGATCACCCATCGTAATCGTCTCCGATGACGACATCGAGGAGACGTTCCAGTCTTCCTAGGTTGCTCTGTGTTTATTTATTTCTGCTCCTGTAGTGTGAATTGATGCTTTTTTACTATGTATTTCTTGTGTATTTATTGGTTTGACGTAACTAACTTACCTTTAAATCTTGTTCACTCCCATAATGTAGCGTTCTGACTGGCACCTTAACAAATAACTCCGTTTTTTGCGATGTCATTTATGCTATGCGCTTCGGCTGCCTTTAGCCCTTGTTGGGCTATGCTCTCATGCTTTGTGATATGTATATTCCCTTTATTTTAGCACTCGTTAGTTGCTAAGTTGCATTGCTGGTATTATGCCCTTCTTGGGCTATGCTCCCTCCTATCCTTGTACCTTCCCATTTGCGTATTCCGTCTCTTGTTAGAGATTTGCTTCCTATCATTTGCTTCCTATGAGGTCAGTGTTCGTTACCGACGCTCTGCTACCCACATGGACTTGCTCCTTTTCACGCCCATGAGGGGGGGGGACACAGCACAATACATTATTATAATTGTATTTATTGTGTTTATAATTATATTTATAACAATTGTAACAAATGTGATTTCCCGTCTTTTTTCACCTGTTATTTTCTAACTTCTGTAGAGTTGTGAGTGACCTCACTCTGGGCGAAAACTTGCCAGGCCTCGAGGGGGAAATGTTAGATCGCTAATTCGTTCCAGCCTGCCCTAATTTAATGTCAAGAATTATGTTAACGCCCTGTTGCTTGTCAGCGACATGTGATATTTTGCCGTGTAAACTAACTGTGCAGTTCGAAGACTAAAGATAGGAGTTATTCACAGTCCCCCAACTCAAAGTCTCATCTGATCGTTCTGTTTTTTCACCTGTACAAAGATTGCTTGATCCACGATCCACGGACTAACCTCTGGCACCCTTTTGACCCCAACCTGCTTATTCCAAGATCGTGCCAGGGACAAACTTTCTGTAGGGATTGTCCCCGAAGCGGTTTAGGTGTAGGCATCCCGCGTCTTCGTTTGAAGCCGATGAAACCGCCCAACATCTTTCGTTTCATATGTAATCTTTGCCCTTACGGAGGCGCAAACGCCCCCGTGTCCACAAAATCCTCCTAACCAAAACAAGAAAACTGTTCATCCAAACCGATAATTCAGATTAATGACAAGAATCCGTCCCACAGCTTGGCCTGAACGCAACACAGCAAAACACATAAAATTGCCAATCTTTTCGTCTAATTTCCAAAATAATGTCCCAAAATTAAAAAAAAACATGGTAAAGCCGTTCCATAAACAAACATTAAAATAAGCTGCAAAGAAATCATTTTAACAAATTTTCGCAAAAAGACCAGACCTTTTTTAAGACCCCAAAACAAGTAGGCTAACACTAGCAGGTAGGCTAACTTTCACATTATGACGAATTCCCCCCCCCCCCTCCCCAAAGAAAAAAAAATTTGTCCAAAAATTTGTTGAACACAGTGCTAAACTGTATTCCCTCACCAAAGGCTTAAAACGTCAAAGGAGGCTGTACCTTTGAAATCGGTAAAAAGACTACGAAAATCATTTCGGGGTAGGAATTGTCTGTAACCAGTGCTAAAGAAAAATAGCGCTGGAAAAAGGGTAACAGAGCAACTGCGCCGGACTTAATCGAAAGTAACCCTAGGCACTCCGGTTGAGACAAAACCTGACAATTAACCAAATCACAAAAATCAAAAATCAGTATACAGCTGTACATAACAATTTTAGTACACTATGAACATGCAGCAACACTGCATCTGCAGGCTGCACCCTTCAATTCACACAGCACTGTAGCTAAGACACTCATAACCTCGTGAGAATTACAGAGCATGATTGGAATGGCGGAAAGTCTGTCAAGAACCAGTTTCTTTACTGTAAACACTAGCACAACAGAAAACGAAAGTTTGTTTCCGAAGTCACTAGCAACAATGGAAAGTTTATTGTCACCAGACGTGTTTACAAGCTTCATGACCCAGCACTGCGTTACCAGTTAAATGCTGTCACCTACTAACAGCAAAAGCATGTTTAAACCACTCAAACCTATGTGACACACTGTCAAAGTTGCAGTGCAATAACACTCGTTATCGTCGATCTCATCCTGTCGAACCAGGAACTCGAAAACGCTGTCACTGAGACGTAGCAAGGACTGGACGAACAGTACGTCGTGCGAAGATGGGTGAAGACTGCTGTGCTCACCTTTTTCCTAGGCACCGCATGAACTGCAAAGAACTCACAAGGAGGCACTGTGTGGTCAGCTAATGTGACTAGGGACTTTTGAACACAGGACGAAGTCGACGCAAACGATTTCATCTTGCATCTCGGTTCAACTGGTGAATCACTCCGACGAAGTCTGAAGGAATTCCGGGAGCAAACTGGAAACAGAACTGCTGGTTGTTGCCGTAGGGCTGGGTTTTTCCGTGATGGAGTCGGTGCTGCTGGTGGCCCTACCCTTTTGACACTTTGGCCCTACCCTTCACGAGGTCCTGTCTCCACCTTTCCCAAACTCGATGACGACTCGTTGTGACAAAAACTGTGGGCTGGTCGAGACCCATCTCACGACACATGTTTGCTTTCAAGTAGTCCAAACTCTCGTTATAGCTACACTGTGCACTGTCAGTTGCAGAACAGTTTTGTCAGCGAAATGGGTGTTGTTGACACACAATAAAGGCACAAAGACTGAAGCAGTCACAAACATTGGAGTTAGCTTCGAACACGTCACTGAGTCGGTGACATATTGCAGATTGTGACCCAAATACACAGTTGGTGATACCGGTGGTGGAGATGACACAGCACTTGGGTTGTCCCACGACAACTGTGACTTGGGTTGTCTCACGACGACTTGGGTTGTCCCACGACGAGTTTGTGGAAACGTTTCAGATTCCGGCAAACCAACCTCCTGGCGATGTTGTGGAAGATGCCGTTGATGATGGGCAGCAACAATCTCTTTCATTTGCTTGAAAATTCCACCCAATGCCTGGGAAAAATCAGCTGTTACGTCTGCTACAAAACTAGTCCACTCGGGCGACAGGCGGCTACAATCGTGCTCTACCCTCTCCATTTTGGCGGTAAAACGAACGTTGCAGCTAAAACAACAGCACAACTGAAAACCGAAAATTCACAGTACGCGAAAATAATGCGCACAAGTTTCCGTCAAAAATCCGCAGAACGACAGCACAATTCAGGATCGCAGCACTCATTTCTCTAGCAGCAGCAGCTGAGTAGAACACACGAGAGAAAACTTGGTTACGCGTCTGAAGGCCTAACGTAGGCTACGCTAGTAGTAGAATGGCAGCTGTGGCAGTTCATTCATAACGGTTTCACGCCAAAGCTATGTCTGGGCACGCTAGCTCAAACAATGGATGGCGTCACTTCTAAGAGTTGGCGCGAAAATGGCGTCGCGCGCGTTGTACAACCTCCAGTTTTCGGGCCAAAAACACAAATTAAATACCTTGAAACTTATAGTCCTTACCACAAAACGTTTCTCTAAACATTTAAACACAGTTCTAGCGTGACAGTTAATTCAATAGGAGGAAGAACGAAATTAAAATCAACCAGGGAACAACCAGCTCGGAATCCGGCCAATTCTACACAAGCTAACTAACGATCTTCTATCGCACACTGGCGCAAATGCTAACAACAGTTCTTTTGCACAAATTATCAACAGTTTTTCGCCACAGCAACCGTAATCACAACAGGCAATAAGTCTTGCAACAAATACTGATACTGGAAAATCTTCGGCTCGGTGAAACAATGATCAGTGAGAAAACAAAAAAAAATTCACCTTCCAGGTTCGAGTCAAGTCCCTTTCGGTCGCCACATGTCGGGATTAACGCCGTGACTGGGGTTTCTGGCCACGGATATCACTCAGTCGGACAACTCTTCTTCCAAACTATCTTGGTTTATTCCACATATTGTCATCATCAGTTACAACACTGGCGGACGGGAGATCACGCGCATCGTGCTGCCTCCTGCTCCAGCTCTCAAGTCTAGAATCGAACTCGCTGTCAAAGGACATCAGCCCTAGCGAGGTGAGCTACGCGTGAGGGAGCGCTACTTCACCACAAAGGGTCATAAATAATGTCGCTAATAATGCCAACCTTCAAGCTTTAACAGTGAGTTAATTACATTGGTTTGAATTACAAGAATGTACGGTGTTCTCTGTCTTTTTTGGAAAAAATAGCCCCACTTAGTTTTCATTCAGCTGGAGCCAATTTTGCCTATAATGGATAATATTCCACTTCATGCATTAATAAAAGTATGATATATATGCAAATAAGTGCATAATTAATTAGCTGCATTGTTTGTGTTATAAAGACTATTTTAACCACATAAAAACCCTTCACAGGGTTTTCAATGTGAACTGAACTAACAGGTGTAGACTGAACGTTCGTGGAAATCTGTTGTTGTTCAATTGATAGCCTAGAATCCCCATTATGGTCTAGGCTACAAACCTGTTTTTGAATTATTTATACTTGAATTATAAATAATTATTGTAACGCTGTTGTTGCTGGCTGTACTGCTGATTTCTATTGCCATTCTGCTGTCCATACTCCTGTGAATTACCTGAAGTAGACTGCTGTGGGTTACCATTGCTCTTCTGCTGTTTGTTACCAACATTCGGAGGTAACGAGGTTGCGTAGTATAAATAACAAATCTTGAGATGATCAGTGGTAAGGAAAAAGGTCCTCCCTAACACATAACACACAAAGGCTTTAAAGGATGTATAATCAGTAGTAATAGCCCTAGATCTTTTGTGGATAATACGGCTACTGTTTTCGCACGAAGCCTGTAACCTGACATTAAAACTAACGAATGCTAATTATTTTGCAATTATATCCCAAGCGCGTAGCGCGAGGGGTATAATTTCAAATTAATTAGCATGAGTTAGTTTTAGTCTGGTTACAGGCTGAGTGCGAAAACATTTTTAGCCGTGTTAGCCACAAAAGCTAGAGGGCTGTTTTACTGGAGTATATCCCAATTCAAAATAAATAATACCAAAAGGACTAAACATTCTTTGTGTTCATTAATATTTATAATGTAATGCTACGTTTTATTTGCTTACCAGTCTCTCCGTTCATAAAATTATTTGTCTCCAACGAGAAGTTATAGGCGATGTTGCTGTCGGCGACTTTCTCCCGTTAAACACGCCGCATCAACCATGCATTGCTGAAATCCGCCGAGAGATGGCGCTGTGTGTGTTCCTGTACTAATTTTTAATCGTTTTCTAATAATCGAAAAACTAAAAGACTTATACGGTAAAAATTAAAATTATTTATGCCAATAGATGGCCGAAGTAAAATTATAAGATACTAGCCTAAAAAATTATACAGTGATGTTAAAATACGACAATCGTAACAAATATGTCGAGTTTTCTAGCTGGTATATATGCGAGTCAAAAGCCAGTCAGTCACTAACTAGCAGTTGGCGTTTGTTTTAAGCTTAGCTCGGTAAGTTGCGCATGCGCACAAAGAAAAGGTACTGTGGTATAATCACCCCGATTATACCGCGGTGTATAATCGGGTGATTATAACACACTAGGTCGATTATACCCCGCTCCTCTACCTTCCACTATGATAGCAAGCGGGATATACTCGCTAGAATTTCTCTAGTCATCATTGTTTCTGCACGCTCTGCAGGACTACCAGCATGTACTTGACTTAACAATCAAGGAAGCATCCGTCTCCAAATAAAATGGCTGTGTAAAATCTAGTGTTTAAGCAGTTGCCTCCACCATGGCCTGTTTTAACTCTCTTAAAGGTCTTGTCTTTTCCCCTATCCCAGTGGAACTTAGCATTCTTCCTCGTTAGCTTTGTTAGCGGCGCTGCAAGGCTAGTGAAGGAATCCACACGTCGACGATAGAAGTTACAGGCCTCTAAAAAGGAACGCGATCGTTTAGGTGTTGTTGGCGCTGGATAATTAGCCATAGCACTCGTTTTCTCTTGGTCAGGTTGGATTCAATCCTCATCAATGATAAAACCAAGAAATTTGACTGATTTTTCAGCCACAATGACATTTTTCAGCGTTCAGTTTCATTCCTGAACGTGCAACGCGGTCTAGCGGTCGATCTAGTACGTTCTAATACTAAAATATGGACTGGACAAAAGTACGTCGTCTAAGTGTATGGCGCAGTACATTCCAAGTATGTCTACAAATATCTGCTGTGCACAATACTGAAAATGTGCAGTGCTCGTCTTAAGGCCCATTCGGACACGTAAAAACGAAAAAGCCCTTGAATGGCTTAAAAATTAGCCCTTAGGCACTGCTGATTCCTTTAATTTCAGTTGGTAAAATCTAAATTTAAAATCTAGACGAATAAAATACTTGGTGCCATTCAAATGTGTCATGGATTCAGTCACAGTGAGTATTGGAACGCTTACTGCTGTTCAGGCCTCTCAAATCCACAACCAAACGATATCCAGGGGGCCTGCATCGAACAATTAGGTCGGGAGCCATCCAAGCACTTTTCAATTCTTTTATGACACCAATTCTCACCATCTCGTCTCGGTAGCTATCTAACAGCTCCCTTTGATGGAAAGGTACTCGGTATAATTTAGAACGAACTAGATCGGCATTCCCTGTCTCAATGTCCACTGCATATCCAGAATAAAGTCCCAAATCTAAATAGTGTTTTGAAAATGAAGTTTGATGTGTTTCCAATATTTTCAAGAATTCCTGTCTGTTCCTCTATTAGGGCTTAGAATATGAATCTATTTTTAACTTCTCCCAGTCTGCTTCGAGTTCCTCCTGCTTTCTGGGTTCGGAGGGCCTTGCTGGGGTGGGTGGCCCCTCCGTGGAGCTTTCTCCCAGTTGCAACTGCTGCTCGCCGGTTATCTGAATGGGCCTTGGATTTTCCCGTTCTTTATCCGCCAAGTCAACAGAAGCTGTGTTCGCCTCATTTTCTATAACAGCTGTAAAATAATGCCGTAATACTGTACCAGCTTTTAAATAAACAGGAATTCCACTAGTATTAAGAATCATTACAGGAATAATACCTGTTGCTGTTGTATTAACAATGCTTCGCGCAAGACATACAGCAACATCGCTGATGTCAGGTTCGAAAATTCCAGACTGAATTACAGCAAATGGAGAATTAAGTACTGTGTTTACCCTAGTCTCTGAATTATCCGGGAGCATTTCATCCCGTAATAAAGACACAGGGATTTCCTCGTACAGATTCTGATTTGTACGGTTTCATGTAGCCTTTAAATTTCCGTTGCTACATTCATCTGAAGCAACATTAATCATGACTACATGAATATCGGCAGGCTTATACATGTCTCTGTTTATAATTTTTTCTTTTAGTATAAAATCTCCATGCCGTTTTTGCTGACGACGACATGAGAAAGTATAACTCTTCTAGTTCCAAAATATTTTTGGTGCAATTTATTTTAACAGCACTAGGCTGACTAGACAGAAATTGAAAACCATGGAGTATAGAGATGTTCCCAAAAGAATCGTCGGGAACAGTAACGAATTCTTGTTCCTTTGAAAATCCACATTTTGAAAAAGTGGTTACAATTTTCCTTGCAGTTATAACCTGTTGGTTTTCCATGCCAATCAAATTCATAGCATTACCCATGTTAAGTAGACAACAATTTATTTTGCTGTCTGTTAATAATCTCTGTAATGTAGTCTCATTTAAAAGACTCACTGCTGAGCCTGAACCTAAGTCCATTTACCAACATTAAATACAAGATGAGGTCTAGGGTAAGTAATGTGTGGTCAGGGCCGTAGCGAGTGGAGGGCAAGGGGGGGGGGGGAAAGGCCCCCCCCCCCAACTTTTGCTAAGTCGGCAAAAGTCGGCAAAATTTAATCACGTGTGCGTCAGAGAAATTACACCGCCAAAGTTAGCCTTTCTTGCAATTTTTCTCTACAGATTTTTGTGTACAATTAAAAAAAATGCAACTAAATATTTCCGACAATCCGACTATTATTTAGCATATTAACCGACTGTCCGACTAACTTACGGCTAAAGGTGGGGTGACCTTATCTGAGAAAGCATGGTTTGATGTAGCTTAATCCCTTCAACTCTCCCTTCGTATTTCGGTTTCCTTAAGTTGACCTTGACTGCATATTAAGGCAGAGTGAGAAATCGGGAATTGGTTGCTTTTCAATAAAATATTTCCTCCGGCTGAAAGAGGAAATAATTCTGGAAAATCTCCCCCTCCCCGATCAACCTGTTGCGAACTCACTGTCGGCAAACCGACAACAGTCAGTAAGTCACTTCGTTCTCATTTACACGACCGTCAAAATGAGTACGGGCAATCTTGGTATGGGTAGAAAACCAAGAATGCGTATTAAGTTGGAGTGCACTGCAGCATGTAGTTTGACAACGATTACCGTAACAAGCATGAAAAGCATTGCCATGGCGGCAGAACGGTTCAAGTCAGACAAACTGATGCTCTGTCAAACCCAGGGGCGGATTTAACGGGGAGGGGGGAGCCCCCCCGGGCCTTCGATGTAAATGGACCTTCATGGGCCTTCATGGTAAAAGGGGCCTTCATTTCCCCAAGCATTAGGCATCAGGAGTAAAATAGAACTAATAACAAAAGAACGTTGTTGGGTTACAACTAGCTAAAAAAAAAAGGTTCTTAGAATTTCAGGAAGGCAGGGGGCCTTGTAGGGCTTTGCCCCCCCCCCCTCCAGGCTAGTTCCTTAAATCCGCCACTGGTCAAACCCCTTCGAGTTAGATGGAGCAGAAAAAAGATGAGGTAGTCAAAAATATTTTCAACCTTAAACCGTTGGATACAAGTTATAATTTGTCCTAATTATAGCCGAATCAGTTAGTTTAACAGCCAACCGAGCAATTAAGTATTGGATAAAAAAAAAAATACGAGGCTAACACTAACAGCTATTCTAGAATAAAAAAAAACTTTTGACCACAAAAAAAAATCCATAAAACATTTGCTGACTCTAGCTAAAACAAGTGTTTGAACGTTTTGAGATTGTTTGTTGAATACTGCAAAATAAGGTTTCTACAGTTTGCTCGCGTCACAAACGGAGAACTATCTCAACGATAGGCTTGGTTAAAATACCGAATTTATATTCATAGCTCTACATTGCTGCTAAAAGAAGTAGTTTTCATGGAATGCCGACTTACAGTAAATTATTTTTGAGTTATATCGTGATATTCGAAAACAGTAAAATTTCTTCTCTGCGTGCTGTTAAGTTGAAAATGGTCGTAATAATATAAAGGTTGGAATGAACAAAAAAGACTGATTGGTAATAGACTACAGAAACGAAACAAGGTTCTATTTTTTTAAAATAAATCACTACCTTTTCATACTTAAAAAACTAGCAGTAGGTCAAATATGCAGGATCCAGCGGTCTTCTAAAGACACCGTTAGGTCCAACCCCCCCCCCTCTACACACACAAGAGAATGGAATAGTTACAAACAAAAATGTGCAGAAATAGAAGAAAAAAAGTAATTCACTAAAAGAACTAGCCGAAACATAAAAAAGCACTGTATTTAGTAGGCAACTTCTTTAATGAAATGAACGTGTGATCGTCTGCTACCTTTTATTAATAAAGGCACCTGTAAGGTGCTTCCTGCCGTGCAAAAATCAGTCCCTCTTTAGTCTAATATTCCTTCATAACACTCCACTTTGCATTTCTACTACGGGAACACCTTTCTACTACGGGAACTGGTTAAAGATTTTCTACAGAATGTAATTTCCTTCAAAGTATTGTTACAGCCAAGCACAGGGGTGGCGCCCCTCCCGTCGGGGAAGCCTTGCACCCCCCCCCCCAGTCGGGGAGTAACCGACATTGTCGGCGGGGAACAGCCGGAAGACGAAATCTACATGACGACATAAAATTCATAAAAATTTCGGGGGGAAAAGGTCAAAATACAGTTGCCGTTTTGTTTGCCAGTAGTCCTACTGTTGCTACCTCATCACCTCCATAATATGTAAAAGCTGCCTTAGTTAATGCAGAAAAGTTAACAAGTTTAGCTTTATACAAATTTAGTTAAGAATTCTTGCTTGAATTTATGATACCAATGAACTGAGCGAAAATCGTGTACAGTAAGTTGCTAAACTGAAAATTGATTTGCTGCCGTAGACCGTCAATGCCATGATTTAAGAGACATCTTAGTTATGAGTCACGTTTGGGATGCCAACGCCTTACCAGTTATCTCTAAAAGGAGTAGGCCCGATTTTAAAAGTCCAACGCACAACGCGAAGTTTGTGAGGGTCAAACACACCCCAAACAAACGGAGCAATAGCAGCCCAGTGGTCAAGAATCCCGGCCTCCCAAGCAAGAGGACGCAAACTCAACTTCAGCGTCTAACCAAAACAGAACTAAAAAAAAATTCACTTTGTTCACAAATGGCCGTAGCCGTATACCTTTGAGGTCCGACTGTGTGTTCTTGCTATAGTTATAGCCGAAACGTCAGCTAAATTTGTACAGAAAAAGCTTTCCTTCCAAGTTTTTGTCAGTTTTAATTCCATAAAAACCGAGCAAAGAATTAAAATTGAAGAATAGTTGGCGGTTTAATTTACTAGTAGCTCTTTTCTTCTTAGCCCATCGCCACTGTAATTTAAAACTAATTCACGAACATCATCTGAATCTTCCGCCATTTACGGTAAGCAACAATACTTTTCAAACCTTAATTACAAGTGTTTGTTAACGTTAAATTAATTTTTTTTTTAATTAAATTCACCAGTTAATTTAATTTGTAAATAAAATATATATATAAAAAAAAACCAGAATTTTGGTCACAATTAGTTTTTAAGACCTCTCATGTTAAAGAATTTTTACGAAAAACATCCAAAACTTGCTTAACAATGTGGTGCAAACGTGTCTCGGGAATCCGAAAATAGGCCCTCAAATAACGTAAAATGCGTCGGCTTCCGGGGACCCTCTGGGGAAGCTTACAGCACTCCCCCAGACCCCCAACTGGTTTCGCCGGACCCCTGCTAAAGTGGATCATATTTCAATAAAAAAAATGTTCACTTTCTTTGCCCCCCCCCCCGGGGGGGTCGGGGAATCATTGCCCCCCCTACCTGGAGTTAGCTGGCGCCACTACTGGCCAAGCAGGGCTGCGTCGGGCAGATGATCGGGCGCGGTTAACGCTCGCTAACACCCTTTGACCCTTTGGAGCACCTGCCATTTTTCCTATGACCTTCATGAGACTTCACTAGGGCCGAAAATAAGGGATAGTGTAAGTTTATGTGTGGTTGGGTGGGTGAGGTGTGAGGGGTGGTACTCCTGTTCAAAAGTCTACGCGGCTGTAGCAAAAAAAATAATAATAATTTCCTTTGAATTTTTTGGTAAATCGGCCCCCTCTCAGGCCAACTTTCTGTATTCGCCGTTAGTCACGGCATGGAAATTAGTTTTCTCTGTTTTTAAAAAAGCTCTTTTCCTAAGGTTCATATATTTTCTTTCACTTTTATGGAGCCTAGAAATGTCTAAAACATATTGTTTGAAGCCAAAAAAAAGGTCTTGGAATATCTAAAAAAAACCGTCAGCTCCCGGGGTTTGCCCCGGACCCCACGGGGGAAGCTCACGGCACTCCCCCAGACCCCCTAGCTGGAGTGGGTGAGTCGGCAAATTTAAGCAAATTTTGAATGAAAAGTCGGTAAATTTTGCCTCTCTGCCCCCCCAACAAAATACCCTTCGCTACACCCCTGTGTGTGGTTTATTACTAATGCAATCGATGTCAATATCTTCTAAATCAGATGTGCTGTTGCTTCACTGCCATCTACGCCACTAGTGTCTATTCTGTCCGCTAGAACACCTTTGTAGTACCAAAGCTTCCCAGTTTCGCTTGCTGTCTCCATATCTGGGCCACTCTGCTGTCTTAAAGTGGCACTATCACCGATTAACATGCGAACGAAAATAACATGGCGCCATGTAGCGGTAGTGATATTGTTAAAGGGCAATTACATCCATTTTGACATGCACTTTTGACTTTTGGATCATTTACACAATAACTAAACACAAGAATTGCGGTAAGAATACGTTGCGTACGTCCGATATAACAATTTAATTACTGTATCACCAAAACATGACACGGAGATTGCCATTGTTTTACTGGAACGCTCAGAAATTAGTGCCGACAGATCTCACTTTTCGATTTCGACTCGCAGCCAATTGAGATAGCTGTATTGACTGTGAGGAGCTCGAGTGTCTGACGGCCTTAGCTGGCAGGCAGTGTAGTGGCCAGCTAAGGCCGTCAGATGCTTGAGCTCCTCACAGTCAATATAGCTATCTCAATCGGCTGCGAGTCGAAATCGAAGAGATCCGTCTGTCGGCATTAATTTCTACGCGTTCCAAAAAAAAAAAAATAACGACCTCCGTGTCATGTTTTGGTGATGCAGTAATTAAATTGTTATATTGGACGTACGTAACGTATTCTTACCACAATTCTTGTGTTTAGTTATTGTGTAAGTGATCCAAAAGTCAAACATGCATGTCAAAATGGATGTAATTGCCCTTTAACCTTTGTAGCTTGCTCCCAGGTGCATGAAGACAAACCAAATTTTCACTCAATAATTAAGGAGGTCATGGCTTATTTGTTTTTTTGGCTTCGCATGGTACAAGCAACAGCTAGTATAGTACCACATAGCGCTAGATGTTGTCAGATTTCGTCTGCTTTCAATCGGTGATAGTGGCACTTTAAGTGACCTGGATTCGGCGATAAACGATCTGTACTGCAGTATGCCTGACTATCCAAAACGTGAGACAAATTTAGGCTCAGTTATGCTTTTTTCTGTGGGTATGCTTGCCTTCCAATCTTTCTGTGTGTCGCTCGAAAGACCAACAGATGTGCCAGAATGCATTCAATTCAGTTTTTTACAAATGTATCCATTGAGCGTTTAAACTGAATATTTCGTTTATGTCCAAATAAAACTATCGGTTTACCCGTATCAAGTTTATTTAATTCAGAGTGAAAATGCATGGAATCAATTCCGTCTTCGAAAAGAGTTAAAACTACGGAATCACAATTTAAATCGCTTTTATTATTTACCGTACTTAATGAAGACTGAAATAACTCTTCAAGATGTGTATTATTGTCCAAAGAGGTAGCTACGTAGTTATTAGGTACTTTACCAAAATAAGATGCTAGCCTAGGCAATGACATTGTTCGGTCTGGCAATGCTGTTGGCTTCAATCCACTGCTTTATACAGAGTGCATCAAAATATCAGCCTGACTACTAGAAAATAATTCAATACATTTAACATTTAATGGCTGAATATTTACTGAGTCAGTATTAAGATTAACAGGGTTTTCAATGTGAACTGAACTAACAGGTGTAGACTGAACGTTTGTGGAAACCTGTTGTTGTTCAGTTGATAGCCGAGAATCCCCATTATGGTCTAGGCTACAAACTCGTTTTTTGAATTATTTATATTTGAAGTATCGTCTGCTTCCTGGCTCACCTCTACAGCATGCTGTGGAACCTGAGGTCTATTATTATTATAACACTGTTGTTGCTGGCTGTACTACTAATTTCTATTACCATTCTACTGTCCATACTGCTGTGAATTACCTGAAGTAGACTGCTGTAGGTTACCATTACTGTTCTGCTGTGTATTGCCAACATTTGGAGGTAACGAGGTTGCACAGTATAAATAACAAATCACGAGATGATCAGTGGTAAGGAAAAAGGTCCTCCTTCATACATTACACCTAAAGACCTCCGCAGAATGTATAATTGCTAGAATCTCTCTAGTCATCGTTGTTTCTGCACGCTCTGCAGGAGTACCGCCATGTATTCTGTATAGCTACGTACTTATTAGGTACTTGGGTACAATACATTTAATATTTAATGGCTGAATATTTACTGAGTCAGTATTAAGATTAACAGGGTTTTCAATGTGAACTGAACTAACAGATGTAGACTGAACGTTCGTGGAAACCTGTTGTTGCTCAATTGATAGCCTAGATTCCCCATTATAGTCAAGGCTACCTGTGTAGCATGCTGTGGAAGCTGAGGTCTATTATTATTATAACGCTGTTGTTGCTGGCTGTACTGCTGATTTCTGTTACCATTCTGCTGCACATACTGCTGTGAATTACCTGAAGTAGACTGCTCTGGGTTACCATTACTGTTCTGCTGTTTATTATCAACATTAATCATATTATTATTATAATAATAGTCCTCAGGTTCCACAGCATGCTATCAGGTGAGCCAGGATGCAGACGATATTTCATGTACAAATAATTCAAAAAACGGGTTTGTAGCCTAGACCATAATGGGGATTCTTGGCTCATAGAATTTTTATTTTCAAATCCTGACAAATAGCGATTCTCCTTACCTCTGCCATTTCCTCTCTGGTGTTGAAATCCTCGGCCACCATGATTTGCAGTAGGCTTAGGCAAAATACCTTCAGCATTACCCTTCTGCTGATTTTTATACCTTACTCTCTCCAAAGTTTTATCTGAAGTCTAACAATCACGTTTTATATGTCCTCGAGCCAGACATCTAAAACAAATCCTGTTTTCGCCAGTGCTAGTTTGCACTGCACTGATACCAGCTGCATCCGAAACATCTTTAATTTTCTTAAGTCTAATCTGAGTTTTTTTCTACTTTCGCCAAATGTTCAAGAAACGTCCCTAAAGCAAGATTATTTATACTTGTCTTAGTGTCCGGTGTCTCTGTTGTTTGTTTACTGACTGCAGCTTCAATTGATGGTTCTCCACCAAAATCAGCTCGTCCCTTCAGAATAGATATTTTAAAGATCGCTTCTCTATACATGGCATGAAATTTTACCGGTTTGACAGTAGTCAAATGCGCTTCAATTTTAGATGGCATAGCTTGTATAAAAGCAGCTTTTAAACATTCATCTTTAGAAGCAAGTTTGATAATTTTATCTGAATCGCTATCTTCTGGCTTAACTAAGCAAATTGCAGAAGACATCGTTTCCAATCTCTCCGCAAAAGCTTCGATTGTGTCACCAGTTTTAAGCTTGCTACGGAAAAGTGTTGCCATAGTAATGGAACGGCCTCCACTACCAACGTGATCAATCAGTGCTTCTTTATATTTATTTCAACCACCAAGCTCTGAAATATAAGGATTCATAGCCAAGAACTTGGCTGCTCTGCCTGTACGTTTGTTGCTAGCAGGTGCAATAAGCTCAGAGTCCGACAGGAAAGGATCTAGTTTCTTTAAATTCTCACACGTAATTAAAGTACAAATGTCTAGATCGTCACTGCCTGAAAAATGAGTAATAGACTTCTTTGCTGATCTGATTCGTCCCACAATCTCGAACGATTATTACTAGAGCTTGACTGACTCAATTGAAAATTTTCGGCCAATTCATAAAACACTTCCAATTGAGTTTCTGCAGTCTGTTGCATAATTTGCAGTTGCGAGTCATTTATAGCCTGTGTGCCACTAGTAATCTGCTGAGAAGAAGCCAAATTAGTTTGTTCATTACTATTTTGCCTAGGCACAACTAAGCATTGGCCCACTAGTGTTGGACTGTGTGGCAACAGAAACTCGAGATCGCATCTGTGGAGGAACATCAAAATCAGTGTTGTGAGCTCCGTCCTCAATTTCATATTCCGAACCACTTAAGTGACGTACAACTCGATGTCATTTAGGAGTGCTAGTCGAGAAGGTGCTTGATCCATCATTTTCCCCAATAGTTGTCTTTTGAATTAGTGGCCTACCTCTTAAGGAGCGACGTACCGCTCTCCCCATATTTCAAGATCTACCATGAGGCAAGATCAAATAAAAAATTTATGCACAATATCAATGATAATACGAATATATAACCAAAATCTAATAAGCAATAATATCCCTTTTATATTGCTATATACCAATGACAATACACTAGCACAGTAATTTAAAGAAAAGCTAAATGTGAACCATCGTAATACTATTGGTTAAATAAATCAATATTAAAAAATCTGGTGCTCATGGATAGCTAGTAGCTAAGCGGGGACCACTTCGACACCATTGTTATCTGATTTTCCAAGCCTATTTGGAAGGACTAATCGGCTAAACAGTGAGGATGATAATAATATAAACACCTGTAATACTTAAGGCTAAAAATAAATGACAGACAAAAGGGTTGATTAACGTGCTCTCTATTATCCTTTTGAATACACAGACTCAACTTATTTTGTCGGCCTTATTGCATTTATCAGTAATGAAATTGATTCAATATTACAACTGTATTCAATACGGAAATAATCAACAGTTTAACAATATCGGACGTATTTCATGGACCAATGTAATCAATGATAAGCTAAGCTAAATCTAGTAATTATATACAGGGTGATTCAGAAAGGATGGACCAGTGCCCACCGTTTCTCCCCCATGTACACGATCAAAATGAAATTACTTGGATGTGTAGTATGGTGAGGGAGCCATGTGCATATGTGATGATGGCTGACCTTGTACCATCCGTTCAAGGTCATCACGTACTAACTTCTGCACCGTATTTCCTACGCTACCAGTGTAAATTGTAAAGTTGTAGAGAACCGTGAGTCAACGCTAAAGCAAAAAGCAGAATGGAAATCGGACCAATAGGGTAGGAGTTATCCTTCAAACGAGTTAGTCTTAATAGCTTCACTGCATGTCTTCAGGATGTCAAGCAGAGAAAGCACCGTATCAAGACGGGATACAGAAAGAGGTTTTCATAGGCGGAAACGTGTGGTGCGTTTTCCACAACATTGGAAAGTGGTTTCCTGAAGCATGCATACGTTCATGCATGCATTTGAGGGGGGGGGGGGATCTGTAAATGTGTCCTTGAGTGAGGAGGGGAGGGGCAAGACAGATTAATGGTTTTAGGCAATGTTTTTTATTTAAAGCAAAGAGAATTAGTTAGAGATGATTCATTTTATTATCAGTCATGTCAAGCATGTAATTAAAGGAGGGAGAGTATTTGTCAAATGAGTGTTGCATGTTCACTTCCTTCCTCACGTGCAGTAAACCTGTCCAACCCTTTCCTCCCCTTCCCCATGTGTAACTGAACGTATGCATGCTTCAGGAAACCACTTTCCAATTTTTTGGAAAACGCACCACACGTTTTTGCCTAGGTATGAAAACCTCTTTCTGTATCCCGTATTGATACGGTGCTTTCTCTGCTAGACATCCTGAAGACATGCGGTGAAGCTATTAAGACTAACTTGTTTGAAGGATAACTCCTACCCTAATGGTCCGATTTTCATTCTGTTTTTTGCTTTAGCATTGGCTTATGGTTCTCTACAACTTTCCAATTTACACTGGTAGTGTAGGAAATACAGTGTAGAAGTTAGTGTCGTGATGACCTTGAACGGATGGTACAAGGTCAGCCACGATCACATGTGCAGATGGCCCCCTCACCATACTACACATCCATGTAATGTCATTTCGATCGTGCACATGGGGGAGAAAAGGTGGGCACTGGTCCATTCTTTCTGAATCACCCTGTATATCCATAATTACTATAATGAATAATGTCAAATAATAATAAAAAGGATACTCAAGCGAGTGCGACTATGGACGGTCGCTATGCCAACGTGAAGCCGTGCTCCAGCTGGCAGCGGCCTAGCTCTCTGTTCGGCCGGTGACCTCGGTGTTTGAGTGATGTAGCCTACGTGCGTAATAACAGTCTAAGTGGTGGATCAGAATCGAGAAAGTTTGTAAGTTTATTTTCTTTTTATATACTGTTAGCCCAGCTTGGGTATAGTATGGTAGAGAACTTATGTGTTGAAATCATGTTCCCTATAAGGTAAGGAATGCGTCCCATCTAAACGCACCCTTCTGACGTCGCTACCTATCCCTAACTTTCTATGCGATCCCATTGGTCCAAAAAATACGTCATACGTTCTAGCTCTTCCTTCAACGAAGTGACGTATTTTTTGACTCAACAGCTCTTCTATGTGTTTTAAGGCTCTGTTTCTGTACAGGGTGGTCCACAAAAAACTAACGACCCAACATTTCTAGTCCAACTTTTCTAGTTAGCACCCCTCAGAACCAGGATAGGACAGAAATCAAATCTAATGAAACGGGAAGGTTTCTGTCGTCTCGTGGTTCTGAGGGGCGATAAATATAAAAGTTGAACTTATAAAATATTGGGTCGTCAGTTTTTTGTAGACCACCCTGTATTTACTCGCAAAGCGATTTTAAATACAATAAAAACTGCTTTCCAATTCATGCGCGTGGTTTGATTAAACCGTAATTAAAATGTAGCAATCATATAAATAGTTGTGACATAATAATTATGGTAATATTAAAACATAGCCAATATACATTTATTCTATAATTTCTTGCATTTCTGCATAAATTAATAGATAACATATCCATCACATACTGCTCAACCTGTCTCGAATTACGTTATTATCCTCATTTCATTTCGGTTTTCCATTCCTTGTCTATTTTCATTTATTTAGATGCATTAGCCTGCTTTCATAGGCAAGTGGCCATGGCGATGTCAGTGATCTGGGGAAGAATTGGGTTACCAGTTAGAATCCGGCTCATGCCACTCTGATGAAACGTAAGTGCATAAAGGTGGCTTACAGTATTACGCTATTTCTAGTGTATAATTTCGTTGTTTGGCTTGTTTTCCTTTTTCTTGGAGGACTTTTTACAATAAATAATTTCAATTTAAACTATTACATTCCCTACTGTATGTGTATACCATTATATTGTAAATCCTATTCACGGTTATTTGTAATGGTCAAGGTCCTCTTCCATCATTGCTGTTAATTGTTAGGATGTTATGTTCATCACAAAATTAACAAATAAACAAGAATTTCATAAAGAAATACATAAACTGCTTATGCAAAAAATCGCAACATTATTATTTTCATAGACGAAAGACAAAGCTCTCTATTGGGTGGTTCCTATAGGCGGGTTGTTATTGTCAGTTTCGTGTGGTTTTGTTGTTATTGTCAGTTAGGTTAGGTTAGGTAAGTTTGGGGTTTTGCGTTTCATACTGAGGTAGTTAACTGGTTGGGGTTTGGCATTTCATACTGGTTAATTGGTTAACAGGTTAATTAGTTAACTGGTTAAATGGTTAGGTTATGTTAATGATGATTTAACGAGTTTCCGCAATTTGGGATCAATTTGTAGTGCCTTCCGTGAAAATTAAAGGTAGGTTTTTTTCTCTTTTTTCGAATTTCGGGCCATGTGCGTAAAGGGAACATGGGAAGAAAACGGGCTCTATTTTTTTTAATGGACTAAGAATTACCTGCTGAGTAATGTTTTCCTCTTCCATTTTTGGGGAAAAATCACCGTTTGGCCGTGGTCCAAAGTTAGCACCGCGCCGCGCCAGAAAACATGAAACTGGGCGAAAGTCCGGCAAGTAAAACGCTAAACCCCAACCAGTTCATTACCTCAAGTGAAATGCCGAAGCCGGTTCCTAACCTAACCGACAATAACAACAAAACCACAAGAAACTGACAATAACAACCCACCTATCTGACCTGTTTACGGGAAAAAAATATCAGCTAAGAACATGGGAAGAAAATGGCCTCTCGGCCGTCAGCACAAAGAGTGCGGCTTTCAATAATTTCTGACGGCCTAACTAAGCCTTTGCCCCAAAAATTTTATGCGAAAATGTTGTAAAGTTGATCATTTTACGTCATTCTAGCCCAACGAGAGATCAATCGATGAGGAGCCCTTATTCTTCCCATAAGCCGCGTAAAGTAAACTTGTTCCCTCTATTGTTTATTTTACTATCGAAAGTGATCGTGGAATGAATTTATAATTCTGCCTTTATTCCGTTAGCTACGCACCTAGTATGCGCTATCCCGTTGTCTCACATGTTTGTCGAATTGATTATACTACAACAAACTGTTACACTAAATAATCGATTATACAATAATTATCTAATTAACAGGAGCCACATAACTACACGAATTGTCAATACGCATAGAATCCTAGGATTCCTTCTCGGCAAACCGTAAAGTAGCCGCCATTTTTTTTTCCAGTGGTTTGCCAATAGCCCAACAACAGATAGAATTCCGTTTTCCGTGCTTGTTGTCAAAACCTGAAATAAGCTGGGCCATTTCCGGTTCAACTTTTTTTTTATAATTGGCAAAAATTTTAGTCAAGAACCTACAACCCTTCATATGCAAACGATTTAGCCACAAACTGTTCTATAACAACGCTTATATTTTGCGGGCACGTCTTCTAATCGAAATCATAAAAAATCGACTAATATTTCAGTCACTTCCGGCCATACGGTAAAAGTGATAGGCATGACCCGTTCAAATAAACGACTGGAGTGGGACGTAAGGTCATTTAACAGTAGCTCACGACGCAAGCCCCTTTTTCTCCCCGAATGTATTTCAATAACTGCTTTATGCATTACATGCATAAATAGTTAAAAAACTATCTAGCTTTATTAGTATCTAGACACACGCCAGTGTGTCACTGCCAAGTAACAGTAGATCCTCCCATTGTAAACATCCTATTGTTAAAAAAATGAAAGTTAATGATAAAAAGGCGGCTCACTAGCAAACATGTGTCTGTTAATTGTAAGCAACTGAAAGCATATTTTGGCATGTTTAGGATAAATCCCAATGCGACAGAAATGTTTCAAATTGTGGAAAATGTAAGAAGAAGGATCAGAGATTAAGAAAAACTAAAATTTAAAGGATGAGTGTCCACCAATTACAGAGAAAAAGATGCGTCAATAACGTTGTTTTTATGTTACTGTCTAGCTAGCTAGCTGGCTAGCTAATAAAATTTTTCCCATGTTAAATCCCATAGACTTTTTGCTCATGGCTAGCGCAAAATTGTGAAGGCCTATGTAGCTGAATTTTAGCACACGGATGCATGGTGATCTGAGCATGGTCCTTTTGTTGGTTTGGGGGTTGTAGGGGTCAGGACAAATGGGTTGGAGGGTTTTGAAATTCGCCACCAGCGAATTCAAATTTCGTTTCTTTTCCAAGTTGCAACCAAAGATTTCAAGCAACAATGTCTTGAACAATCAACACTGGTCTTTAGATTTATTGTAAAAGCCTCTATGAACTAAAAACTGATCTGTAACGAAGGACAAAATAAGGACACATTAACGTAGCCGTGGATTGCGTAAGAATAAAATGATGCACATTATGGTTACGTAACAATACGAGCATCCACGAGCTAAAATAAAATGCTTCGCGTTCTGCCGTTTTAGTAACAGTGACCTTCGGGGGTTTCTGCATGACTAAATGACAACGAAATCTTGAAAAGTTAAGGGGAAGGTGCATTGATAAACAAAACAACTGAAGGGGATGCACTGATAGAGTGAGCGAAAAGAACGAAATCAGCTATTCTTAGCCAGTGTGTGCAAAAATGGGATTGAAGCAACTTAAGTATGTGAAAAGTGGTCACACAATAAACTAAGCCGTGGCAATTTGGTCTTCGTTTGCTATGAAAGACTGCCACGCATCAGCACGGTTTTCATCACATTCAATGATCTGCTTTTCCTTTTCTAAATATGAAGTAACGAAATCGAACAATGTCTGCTGTGGGGTGGAAGAAATCATATCGAACAACTCCGTTCGTTCGTTTCAGTTAGGTAACGTCGTTTTGGTTGAACAGTCTTTGTTTTAGCCGGCATACGCGGAGTAGCCATGTTGTTCTCAGTGGTGAAACAGGAAGAAAGAAACGGGGGAGCAAGTTGCGTCTCATGCGTGACGTCATTTGTATGCATGTGCAAAGCGTACAGCACAAGCAAAACTGAAACCATCCCCGTGACCAACGCCATTTAATACTAGTGGCGGCATCTCATAATAGACACCTGTACCACAACAGGCACTCCTGACTTGATAATACAGTGGAAGTTACGGACACACGCTCCCCCAAATGCCATACGCTCCTGCTAACGGCTAATTGGCAATAGTAAATTTGAAAATTATAAATGTGAAAATTTATAGAAAAAAATTCTTCTGGAAAAAAGGTACAGATGAAGATAAGACAGTGTAACCTTATGTACATTCACAGTCCTTTGAAAGTTGTGATATCCACCCAAAACCAAAACTGGTAGAAAACCCGCCAAGTTTCCAAAAATGATCGGCCTTTGAAGGTAGTGATATCATTCAACCAAGGAAAGGCCGCCAAGGTCAATCCTATTAGCCAAGTTAATCGCAC